>JANTNT010187951.1:0-17552 GCA_024752375.1 Entacmaea quadricolor
GCCAGAATTTATCGCTCGTGTAGCCACCACCACGACGCGACTAATTTCCAAAAATCGCGTCGCCTGTGCAAGCAAAAATCGCTCGTGCAGCCACGGCTTAATGCAACAATCATGACGGAAGCAGAGAGGCGCGGTGGTTCCAATTTCAATTTAGCGCGCTTGAGTGAAACATTGGAATCGCCAAGAATCACTCGATTTTTGGTTTAGACTTAATTTGATTTTGGTAATTTCGACTTCTAATATTCGCCCATGGCAAATGTCCTATATTCAGCTGAAAACTCTGCCTCTTTCCAACTCCACTAATTAAAAATTTTAGAAATATCGTATTGGTTTGTTCATAGAAGATATACATCCATATTTTTAAAAGTTTGCTATTATTTTTTTGGTCACGTGACATTAAAACAGCAAAAACAGATTTTTTTAAAATGGGGGATCATTTAGTTTTAATCTATCAGACTGAAATTCACGCGGTTGTTAGATATGAGGCACAGGTATATGACTCCACTTTTTAATCAGGTCTATCGCTATAAGGAGAAATGATGTATCAGAAAAGAGGTCACGTGACCTAAATTGCACGTAAATTTTTTGTTAATATCTTTTCTCCTTAAAACGATAAGACCCGATTAAAAAGCGGAGTCATATACATGTGCCACTTATCTAACAACCGCATGAATTTCAGTCTGATAGATTAAGACTAAATGTTCCCCATTTAAAAAACTACTTTTGCTGCCTTAAAGTCACGTTACCAAAAAAATGAAGGAAAAAATTGATGTCAAATTTTTAAACAATGTGGATTAAAATCTTTTGTAAATGAACCACTGCGACCTGAAACCCACTATTTTATTGAAGAAAGTCAAGAACGTCCTAAATTGCATGCACTTTAGTTATCACTATCAATATATTACCAAAAATAAACTATTAGTTAAAACTTACTTTTTCAACGTCAACTCTTTTCTGTAAAATAGAAATCATCTTTCTTTCGTACTCAGCCCTGAGACTTCTCATAATGTTGAGTTCAGGGCGTTCTTCGCCAGTAGGTGTCCTTTCCTCTCTGTTCGAAGATTGCGCTTCTACGCGTTGGCCTTCATTGAATGAAGAAATTTCCACGGAATTTGTTTTTGCAGTACCTGTTAGGTCTGTTCTTGACAAACAACTTCCTTTTTCGTCCCGACTTGACACAGAAGGTGAAAGTTCTCTCTTTGATTCAGCCGTGGATGAAGATGATACCGCCTCAAAGGGATGTTGTAGAGAAGACAAAGATGTGCTCAATGGGACACTTGTTGTTCTATTAGACGTAATTACTGGTAAAGATGGAAGTAGGCTACTCGACACCTTAGTGGAAGACGACGGTTCAGCTAATGAAATACTGATAGAAGTATCCGGAAGCCCCAAACCATGCTGCAGTTGAGATTCAATATACTCCTCAAGACTAATCTGAGAAGATTTATCTGGTCCTGAAAGTGAATTATCTTCAATGGCAGAAAAAGAAGCAACAACATTCTTGCTTGATTTGTCGTCCTCTTTGTCATTACTACGAGTATTACCATTGCCTTCGAGGGTTGAATCTTTAAATGAAACTATGACTGTACTTGAAGGAGCCTCGAAGAGAACTTCATTTCCCTTGCTGCTTTTTCCGTTTTTAATAATATCACCAATGGTAGTTGTGTGAACCATATTACCAGATATCACACTGGTAGCAACGACTGGAGGATGATTTTTAGGAGTTTTCGAGTCGCACTGGTTATGTCGGTGTTCTTCACTGGAATTATTGACTGCAATTGACTTAATGGGATTACTAGTTGAGGCTTCATTATTGCTGTTCGTTCTTCCGTTTTTTCGAAGGGAATCAACAATAACAGCTTTCCCCATGGGATGTTCCAAGTCTTTTCCACTATCACCTTGATGCATAACAATTGTAACAGATTCTTCCACGGAACCTTCCGAGTCGTATCTTCCCTTTTCCTGGTGGGAATTAACGATGTCATTTTGTCCCATGGCATTACCATTTATACCATTAACAGCATTTTTTGTTTCAGATTTACATTCCTCCATTTTCTCTCCAACATTGCTGTCCATATCGCTGGTTCCCACTTGCCTGCCTTTAGCATCTGATTTCAAATTCCCCGATAAAACAACTTTAGGATTTATCTTTTCAGTGTTGCAATCTTCATTTCCTTTCTGAGGACCGATTTCTATATCTTGATCATCCAAGTCATATTTCAAATCAGAAAGACTTGAGACGACTTCTCTACAAAATTCCGTATCATCGTTTGCATTTATGTTGCCTTGGTTCTTGTGATTTTCAATTCTATTATCTTTATTTGGTATAAGTTTTTCTTCGTTTTTCTTTTGATCAAGTTCCATATTCTCTACATCTAGCTTTCCAGTCTCTAGCTGTTCATCTGTTGATCGATTGTTTTTGCTACAAACAAAATTCTCTAGATCAGATTTTTCCATCTTTGCTTCACAAACTAGTTGATCGACTTTCCATGGATCATGGCAGTCGAGGTGACTTTCCTCCTCAACTTTCCTTTCCTTATTAGGTTCTTCATCTTCCGCCAAAAACGTTTCGACTTGATCAAAGTTTTCATTCTCATTACCTTCAAATCCCTTATTTGATTGGCTGTCTTTAGACCAATGATATACACTGTGATCATTTTCATTATTCTCTCCACCTCCTGTTTCCTTATTTGGTTGTTCTTCTATCGAAGAAACTTTCTTGCCTTGATCAAATCCATTAGTTGTTTTGTTTTCTGTTTTCCCATTAGTACATTGTTCCCTTGGCAGGAAGTAATTCTCTCTGTCTATTTTAGTTAGCCGAATATCGATTTTAAAAGGAGAACTATCGATAATCGCTTTTACAGGTTTATCATTAACTGGCCTTCCAGACGTTTCACTATCTTGACGACATTCTTCATGTCTAGACGTTACTTTATTATTGGTTT
The DNA here is from genome assembly GCA_024752375.1 of Entacmaea quadricolor. Classification (NCBI taxonomy): domain Eukaryota; kingdom Metazoa; phylum Cnidaria; class Anthozoa; order Actiniaria; family Actiniidae; genus Entacmaea; species Entacmaea quadricolor. Next base: position 2,946 of record JANTNT010187951.1, read on the forward strand.
TATTTGTAAGTGACCGGATAGCATCAAAAGCTATTAACTCATTAGTTATCTCTATCTCAGACTTACAAGCGCCTTCAACCTCAGGGGTCTCCTGTCCATAATCTTTATGAATAGCCTCTTCCTTTTCTTTTCCATCTTTCTCGACGACTGAATCAATAGAATTTACATTCGAATCGGTATTCTTTGGGTCATTATTAGGGAGTTCAGCAGCTGGTGTACAGAGAATATCCTTACCAACGGAATCTGAATCCTCATGTAGTTTCTCAATTGCTGAGCTAACGACATTGGCTCTTGGAGAGTCACTTGATACCTCTCTATTGTGCAGTTTAAGCGCGGTTGAGTCCTGTATTTCTTTATCATTGGTTCTTAAATCTTCCTTGTTCTTGTGCTCCTTCTCGATCGCTGAGCAAACGACATTGACTATTGCGGTCTCATCAACAATACCTTGTACCTCTTTACCATCACACTCTGAACCTTCTTCATTTCTGCGTTTCTCATTCGCGGAGCTAACATCATTCACATTCACGTATTTTTCCTGTACTTCTGTCACAACCATACAGCTATCAATTGTCGTAGCCATCCAATGGTTATTCTCTTCATTAGCAGATTCTGTCGATTTGGTGTTATCTTTCTTTTCTTTGTTAGCCACACTTGAAATATCCTCTTTCCCGGATTCAGATGATCCCTTTGAGACAAACTCTTGAGCATTAATGATAACATCTGCTCTTCCTTCTTCCCTAGAATTAAGAACCAATTCGTCGGTTTTACCTTTGTCATTATCCAATCTGACAGTTGAAATTTGGTAAGATATTAGTGAGTCCAGTTGCTCATTCGTACTGCATTTCATCGTACTTTCATTTTTATCCTTTTCATAATCGGCCTTATCATAATCCATGTCTGATACTTTATGTGTTTCTTGGGTTCCAGACGAACTTAAGCTTTTTGTTGAATCCGATTTTCCAGTATCATGACTAGACACCAACGAATCATTTTCCACTTCAACCATTTTCTTCTGATTCACATCTACTTTCTTAGGTAACAAATTAGAACTATTCGACTTAGTGTTATCTCCTGCTTCAAGTGACTTTTTGTTATCGTCAACAGAAGACGAGCAGGATTCTTTTGTTAATTTGGATTTTTTTAAGCTTTCTTCAAGAGCCAATTCCAGAAGTTCATGCCCTTCGTCAAGTAGATGAATCTCTTCAGCAATCTTTTTGGTTTCGGTTGTCATTTTTGTTTCAACATCTTCAGACGGCTTACTATTAAATTCTTTCATTTTACTTTTTAACTCTTTTAAAACAGCGAAAAAACTATCGGTATCACAGCCTTCTTTGCGTACTGTTCGTTTAACTCGAGAATCCGAGCACGAGCTTTTCGAGGCAGAAATGTTTTTACTTGAAACTTTCGCGCTCTTACGAGACGATTCCTTCCCCGACGCGGCCTTGCACCCTACGTCATTTGAAGGTTTTTTAAACTTTTCTTCTCCACAATCTTCTCTTGCGAGAGGTTTTCTATGCTGTTTGACTGTATCCGAACCTGATGAACTTACGACTATGATCGCGGAAGATTCAGAAGAGAGCTTTGGCTTTTTTAACGACGAAGTCTTCAAGTTTCTTTTATCTCCTTTTGATTCGGAGTTGCTGTGATCTGTGATCTGTGTATCTCCTTTTGGTTTTGTATCTTTACGGTCTGTTTCTGAAAGTATACGAGGCTTGTTATTTACTTTTTCTTTAGAATTGGACTTTGAACTATGATATCTTGTTTTCGTATTCTTCTTAACTTTATCATCGTTATGATGCCCAACATTTTTCCTAACCTCCTCTTCTTTTTTGGCCTTACACTTATGAGTACCGGGCACTGAGATAACTGCGGAGCTCTTATGACACTCCCTACGTTTGCTATCAGTTCTTTGTTTTCCTTTTGATGTACATTCCTTTTCGACCCCTTTCGCAGGGCTTTTGCTTGTAGATGTGATTGCTTTCTTCGTACTCTGATACTTTTTATGCTCCATGGTGCATTCCTTGTCTTTTCTTATAGTAACTTTTCGCTTAGGACGGTCATCGCCACCTTTCGATCTTAAAACTGAAAGAACATTCTTTTTAGAAGAACTTTTTCTCGTCGCTGACTTTGGAAGCGGAACAAAACTCTCAGGGTTGTATGCTTCGGATGTTTTTTGATTTTTAAGACAGTCCGAAGTATCATCATTCGAGGATCCTTTACTAAAGTTTGAATAACCAATAAAACTTTCTAAACGCATTTTCTTCACTACGCATTCCGTTTTTGAACCCGAATTCGGACTTACAGCCTTTCTCTTGTTTGTAGAAATTTCAGGACTGGACATTTCCGTCGACACTTCATTGTCTGCTTCATTACCCGATGTACTCGACATGTTCATATCTATAGGACAATGAGATTCAGGGTTATATGGAGCAGAAGATTCCTCTGTGTATTTATAGCTGAACAACTCTGGGTCTGACTCATCTCCCGACAGTGACAAAACAGAGTACGTCCCAGGACTATATGGTTCCGCATCGTTTCCCACAATGCTTACAAGAGTATCATCAGCATCATCTGTGGCGGTATATGCCACTGTGCTACTTGTCGGTGTATCTAGAGACATTCCAGATAGTTCTGAAAAGGTGTCTACATTCATCAAGCAATTCTCAGGGTCGTATGGTTTTAACTTCTTCGGATGACAGTGTTCTGGCATATTTGACCCAACGGAACACGTAGACTGAGTTTCCAAAGACATATCGGAGAGTGATGCTGGGTTGTGAGGACTACACATCGTAGTTGCAGAGTGAGTTTCCAGAGACATATCAGAAAGTGATATTGGGTTGTATAAAGGACATTCTGGATCATATGGTTCAGGCTGCACCGACACACACGAATCGGACAGAACGAGAGAACTTGTTGCCAAAGAAGAGGTAGTAAAATGTTCTGAGCTTTGGATTGTTTTATCTGTTTCACTTTCGTCAGTAACATCACTATGACAGCACTTCATAAATTCTTTTCTTAGCTTCAGAATCATATCAGAGTTCTTATATCGGGGCGATTTCTTTATATGCTTGGTATCTAAATCACTTGAAGACGAAATAATTACTGGATCGTTAAGTTGTTTAGTTTGAACATCATTAAATGTTTTCTGAGGTCTCTTAACTTCTCCGTCAATCTTGGTATCTTGTGAAATGTCAGAAGTAATCATGCCGGTTGAATAACTTTTCTTTGATCCTTGACTTTCTTCTTCTTTTCTTGAATCTACTGGATTAGTGCGGGATTTTTCACTGTCGGAACTGATTTTTTCATCAGTACTACCAAAAATCAATTTCATATTTTTAGTAGCAGTAACAACACCTTCTGACAGACTAAAGTCTTCATATTGATTTTGACTACTTTCACTGTCTTGATAATTATAATTAGTCTTTCTCTTTTCATTGTGTTTTGACAGTGTTTCAGATGATACTTTAACGGTCTTCTTACACCTTCCGCATTCTGAATGGCTTTTTAAACCGAAATAATTTTTCTTTGGAGTAAGAACTGCAGATTTTAAGCATGTTCCTTTGCTTCTGCTATTATATGAAGAGGAATCATCTTTTTCTTTACCTTGGATTTCATCTTGCGATGACTCTGAAGTTTTTTTAGTATTTAGATTTGAATCATCCTCAATTGTTTCTAATTTCTCCATTTTCCCAATAAGCTGTTCTCCTTCGAAATACTGAACTTCATCTACATACATAAGGTCCTGATCATCAGAAGATTCGTTTTTCATTTCAATGACACACACTTGTTCTGTTTCTACAGTCTCGACACGAGTCAACATCTTTTGTTGATTGGAATGAAGTGATTCAAAATCCTTGTGCTGTTTTTTAGGCTCTGAAATGTTTTCCGGAGATCTATTTCTCGCAGCTAAACGTTCAAATAGGCTTTGTTTAGTTTCAGTAGCATCGTTTGTTGTACTTAAATCTTTTGTCACTTCTTTCTTTGTTGTTTCTAACGATGTATTATCATCCGTCGAAGCGCAGGGCTCTTCTAAACTTCCAACAGTAGTTTCTAGATCAGAACTACTTTCCAATGTATTAGGATTATCCTCAAGGATTAGATTTTCATGTTTAACTGAATAATTTTCATTAGAAGTACATCTAAAAGTATTCTGCAGTTCAGGCGGATCTTTTCCCATGTCATCAACATCAATATTTTTTTGATTTACAACTGCCTTCTTTGTAGATTGTAACGTTATTACATGAGAACTTGAACTTTCTGCTTTTAAAAGATTCTGCTCCCCAGCACTCCCTTCATCTTCAACACAATCCATCTTTTCCTCGGCAGCATATTTTTCATTAGATGTTGGTACCATTGTATTACTAATCTCACCAAGATAGTTTCCATCTAAAGACGAATTCTCGAGTGTTTGGTCACCCTGTGAATCCCTATTTATCGGATTTGAGCCATCTGCAGACGGTGCCCGTAATTCTGCACAATCGTAAATACAAATGTCTTTGATACTGCTATCTGACGATAGGTAGATTTCTGGTGCAGCATCAAAGACTGTGCCATCTTCTTTAAGAACCATTTCAAAAGTTAACGATTCTGCGTTGGCCTTGAATATATCTTTATTACACATTAACATAACACATTCTAACAAGACAGTGGCTCCATTATCATCGTCCAATCCATTAGTCCTTGGTGGAACATGTACTTCAGTACAACATTTCTGTTGTTCTCTTCTGTTATTTCCAGCAGCTGCAACAATCTTCTTAACGTTTTCATCACATTTATGTTCAACAATCTTCTTAACGTTTTCATCACATTTATGTTGTACACATGAAAGCACAGAAAGTTCATCATTTTTGTCTTCAAGGTATTTTTCAGTACTCTCAAAGTTATAAATATTCTGGGGATGAACATCCTCAGGAAGATTCTTTGAAACATCTTCCAATTCACTCTGATTGGCCGGGTAATTTTCTCGTCCTTCTGAACGGTCATCGTCGCATGAATCAAATTTCTCACTTACGCCTTCCCATGGCCCTAATTCACTAGACTCAAAATATTCAAGCTTTTTTCTTGTTTCATCGTCTTGAAAAGAGTTTTGTTCGACGTAATAAAGTTTTTTTCCGTCCTTGTCGCTAATGTCGTACTCATCCCCATTCTGTTCATTTATTTGACAAGTGGAATTTTCATTTAAGTAGTTTTCACTCCGAAGATTATTTTCCTCACTGGCGTAGAATCCTCTTTGATATTCACCACTTTCATTTCCAAAGCCTTCCTGCTCAGTTCCTTCTTCGAGTTCATAATTCTCATCATCTCCATCTTGTCCACCATCATTAATATCTTCACAAAACCCGTGCTGTTCATCTCGCTCTCCACATTTATAATCTTCCTCACACAATTCTTGACGTTGCTCAGTTCCTTCTTCGTGTTCATAATTCTCATTATCTCCAACTTGTCCACCATCATTAATATCTTCACAAAACACGTGCTGCCCACCTCGATCTTCCCATTCATAATCTCCCTCATACAATTCTTGACGTTGCTTTGTTCCATCATTGACATATTGATTTCTCTGTTCACATTCATCGTTTATGGAGTTATCCTCATAATATTTCTTTTCATCGTACATTTGTTGGTTTTGCACAATACTTTGTTCGCCATACTCAACATGGTCGTTTCCATAGTGACGTTCTTGGTTATCCAAACCATTATCTTCATCGAACTCCTGCTGTTGTATAGAATTCTCATTCATTCCTTGTCCAAATTCAGATTGCTCATTTAACATCTCCATAGTATCACTATTATCGTAAACATAAGAGTTTTGCTGTTGCGCAAAATTTTCTTCTATATACAAAGTTCCTCGTCTGTTTTTGTCATAATTATTTTCTATATATCGAGTATCATCGTATGGAACTTGCAGTGGTGTATTCTGATTATTCGTACCGTCATTTTGTTCACGTTCTTCATATCCAACGACCTGCTCACCACCGTGATGGTATTGAAAACGTCTTTCTTGGATACCAGTCCCAAATTGCTTAGCCTCGGTATATTCGTAGTACACTTCATAGGAATTTCCAGCAACTTCAGTATAATTCGCATAATCACTAAAATATTTATCCTCGACTTCCACCTTCTGGTTATGATCTCCACGACAATCTTGGTTGACAATGTCATGTTCTTCGTCGCCATGGTACTCAACGCATTCCTCATTAACATAAGCATTCTCATCTTCTCTAATGGGTTCTGCTTCATGGCTATCATCCTTACATCGCGGTTCGACATACTGATGTTCTTCTCTTGGATCAAAGTATTCCCCATTTTGTTCGCTGTAATGACGTTCTAAAGCACCGTCATTGTCGTTATTTGAAACATAACCTCTGTATAAATTTTCCTTGTGATTGAAGTTGCTGCCTTTCGAGTCCGTATACTCACTTTCTTTATATTCAGTGTAATATTCCTCTTCATAAGAATACTGATAGGAGGAAGAAACTTTATTATTGGCTTGGTACAAATCTAATACCCTCCCTGAAGGATCATACTCAGATGTATTATTTTCATGTTGTTCAGAATCTTGGATCGTTTGGATTTCAGAACCATTATGAACATCTTGGACGCTGTTTATATCGTAATCATTACAACTCTCGTCATAGTGACTTTCTGATACATTTTCGTTGTAATCATGAGCATTTTCACGCTGGTATGATGCATCAATTCGGCTGAAACCAGGTTCCCATGAGGACCGCTGGTCATTTTGTATAAATTCTTCTGTACCGACAGCTTGGTCATATTTAGAACTACTACTGCTTTTGTTAAGATGGGAGGGTTGTGATGTTTGAATGTCACCATCATTATTCTCTTGTGTACTTATGATGCCATAATCTTTTGTGGGCACAGCTGGGTCATACTCTGAACCACTACTCTTGTTAAGATCGGAATTTGATAACTTTTTAATTGCACAATCATCATGACTATTTTGTGTACTTATGCCATAATCTTTTGTAGCCACAGCTGGGCCATGTTCTAAAGCACTACTCGTTTTGATATCAGAATTTGGCAAGTTTTTAATTTCATCATCATCTTCTTTATGATCACCTGGAACACTTAGGTCATAATCTCTTGTAGCTACAGCTAGGTCATACTCTGAACCACTACTCTTGTTGAGGTAGGCATGGTGTGAGTTTTGAATGTCATCATCATCATGATTCTCTTGTGTACTTATGTCATAATCTTTTGTGGGCACAGCTGGGTCATACTCTGAACCACTACTCTTGTTGAGGTAGGAATGGTGTGAGTTTTGAATGTCATCATCATCATCATGATTCTCTTGTGCACATATGATGCCATAATCTTTTGTGGGCACAGCTGGGTCATATTCGGACCCACTACTCTTGTTGAGATAGGAATCATGTGAGTTTTGAATTTTATCGTCACCATGATTATCTCCTTTGCTTATGATGCCATAATCTTTAGAAGCCATAGCTGGATCACATTCTGAACCACTACTGTTGTTAAGTTCAGAATGTTGTGAATGTTGAATGTCATAATCATCATGACTATCTTGTGTACTTTCGATCAAGCCACAATATTTTGTAGCCACAGCTGAATCATGTTCTGAACAACTACTCGTGTTGATATTGAAATGTTGTGATTTTGTAATGTCATCTTCATCTTGATAATCTTGTGTACTTATGCCATAATCTTTTGTAACCACAGCTGGATTATGTTCTAAACTACTACTCGTGTTGATATTGAAATGTTGTGATTTTGCAATGTCATCATCATCATGATTATCTTGTGTACTTTCGATCAAGCCATAATATTTTGAAACCACAGGTTGGTCCTCTGAACTTCCACTCGTCTCATGTTTAGAATATTCACATAATAGACCTTCATCGTCATCGTGACTATCTAATGCACATACCTTGCCATAATGACAAGCCACTGATTCACTATCAACAGAACAGTTGTTAGTTTCTTCATGTTTATCGTCGGTTGGATGTTTATCTAATCGTTCGGGGTCATTCCTAACTATAGATGGTTCACACACAAATTTCCCAGCCCCATTTTGGGATATTCTATCTTCATTCTCATTTTGTATATCTGGTATACCTGTGACCTCATGGTTGTCATTGTAATTGTCATGTGTATTTCCACTTGTGAATGATGGAACGTGAGCTTCGAACGCATGCTCCTGTTTTCTGAGTAAATCTTCTTTGCCGACAGTTGGATTATTTTCAAAGTTTCTACTACTGTCAGTTTCTGAATTTAGAGAAAGAGGCATTTTATCATCATTGTAGCTGTCAAGAGCAACAATGACGTCATAGCCATTAGAAATCTCTAATTTATTCTCGTTAATCATTTCATCATCTTCGGTGCTTTCATAATCCAGTTGCTGAGAATTTGACGATGAAGAATAATCTGAACTACAACTTGTTTCAGACTCAGAATATGGGGAATCGTCTATTTCATCGCCATCATCATAGTCTCGCTGATATTCGTGATTAACAGATCTATTACCTTCGTAGTATTTATCTATACATTGTACTCTTTCAGAACCAAAATCATGATCAGTCTTTGGAAGATGTGCTCCTTTGTTTGAGTGAGAGGATTTGTCTTCTTCCTCATAAAGTTTTGAAGAACTCCCTCTTACATCATTGCTCGTTCTTTGAAGATGCTCAAACTCTCCACCATCGACTTTTTGGTTTGCCTTGTCATTTTCAACATTACGACCAGTTACTGGAAGATGTGCCCCTTTGCTCGATTGGGAAGATTCGTGTTCTTCGTCTGAAGAACTCCTTATACCAGTACTTGTCTCATGGTGATGATCAAAATCTTGACTATCGACTTCATTGTCTAGACTGTCATTTTCATGATCATAATTAGTCATTTGGAGATGTGACCCTTCATTCGATTGGGAAGATTCGTATTCTTCCTCTGAAGAACTCCCACTTAATTTATTATTCGTCTCTTTTAGATGCTCAAGCTCTTCACCATCATCTTCATTTTTTACCTGTTCATTTCCATGATCATGATCAGTTATTGGAAGATGTCTCCCTTCACTGGACTGGACAAATTCACATTCCTCCTCTGAAGAACTCCTTTTTACATTACTAATTGTCTCTTGAAGATAATCAAACTCGTGAATATCGCTTTCATTTCCTACCTTGTCATCTTTATGAACATTCATTGGAAGATGTGTCCCTTTATTTAAATGAGAACTCTCTCCTACACTATTGCTCGTCTGTTTAAGATGCTCATCTTCCTGATTACTAACTTCATTTTCTATATTTTCCAACTGATATCCATAAAGTTGTGAGGCATTCTCAAGTGTTTGTTGTTCTGTTATTGGAACATTCTCATAGTCATGATCCATAACTTGACCAAGTGCTTCTTCTCTTGTGGATGAAGATTCCTTTTCTTCATCGTAAATTTCTGAAGAGCTCCTTAAATCATCAATCGTCTCTGGAAGATTCTCAAACTCTTGAAAACCGTTTTCATTTTCTTCTTTCTGGAGCTCATATCTAACAGGTGACTCATTATCAAGGGTTTGTTTCTCGGAATAACTTTCTTCTGTGGGATTAGAATATTTACAATCCTCGCCATAAAGATACGAAGGATTTTCTACTACAATACTACTCACCTCTGGAGTATGATCAAACTGGTGAGAATGTTCTTCTTGCGTTACATTTATTTGCTGATAGGATTCGTCAGCTGGATGATTGTCACGCGGTAATTCGTTGGAATGGTTTGTAACGCTATCCACGCATTGAACTGTAGGGGGCGTCTTTTCTTCTTCCTCTAGAGGACGTCTAGGAGAGTTTGCCATTCCTTCAGAAATTATTTCATTTAGAACCTGAAGGAAAAAAATATAAAAGCTCAATCAATTAGAATTTAATATTACGTAAAAATTAATTGTTTTCTCTCATATACGTTGATGTTGCATCATACATCATGACAATGAATCTTAAAATGGAAGTGCTTTACCATGCCATGTAAATAATACATCTGCAACTATTATAATGCAAAACAGCATGGTACATAAAAGCTTTTACAGGGCTAAAATATCCTGAAGTCTTACAGGAACAAAGTTGTCAGAAAAGGCTTCCATTTTGGTTATCCTCCTACGCAGGGAATTCTATAAAATCTTGGCCCCACAAAACCGGCCAAGAGAGAATCATGCCGAGACTAAAATTTTGGAGCTTTCTGTAAACACACACGCACTGCATTTCCTTTGCATGCACATACAATACTTTGCAGGAGCAGAAATACAATGCAGCTTATGAGAACCTCTTTCCACACTGACACCAAACTTACATTAGAATTTCCAGGACTCTCATCGTCCAATTTTATTTTTTCTTTGCCAAAAGATTGGTACATGGTCTGTGAAGGATTTTTCTTGTGATGGTAATCTAACTTCACTTTTTTTATCTCGAAAGATTGGTGCATAGATTGTGGAGGGTTGTTCTTGTGGTCGTAGTCTACAATCACGTGACGCCTCATGACCACTCTACGAGATACGTAGCTAGTAGGGGTGGGTGGTGCACTGTCTTCGTTTGCACTGCCTTCTGGGTCTGAGTAGGACAATTCGACCATGTTGTCTGAAGTGCCTGGAATAATTTGATATGGAGAATAAAAATAAAACATGGTGTAAAAATCAAATTTTCAAACAATGACGAGTTGATTCATGGTATAACAGCGAACTAACAATTAGAGTAGCAGTTTACCCGGTAAATTACATCTTGTCCTACAACCAACCAACCAACCAACCAACCCACCCACCCCAACCCAATCCAACCCCCAAACCCAAACCCAATTAAAGCAAAAGGCTGATAAAAGTCAGGGCACTGCTAACTCAAAGATCCGATTGGAATTTAGCATGTTGATTTTGGTGTAGGGTGGAAAACCGGAGAACCCGGGGAAAAACCCTTTAAGTAAGGCAGAGAACCAACAAACAACTCTACTCGCATGAGTCCTGAGCAAGGGAGTCGAACCCTGAACCCAGCGGTGAGAGGCAACGTGGTAGCACATGCCAATCATGCTTCTCACAAACTATAAACTGCTTGGTTTTTAGAGGTTTCTAGAATTACTCTGATTTCAAAGCGGTGAACAGAATGCTAAAAATGCAAACAAGATGTACATAATTTTCTGAGGCCAGAATCATAATTGCATACTTTTCTGTAAAGAAACAGTAACTTCCAAGTTTCGAAACCATCAATTTTAATTTGGTTCAATATTTCAGCATTTCTGACGACACAAACTTCGTTTGGTTTTGTTTTGTTTGTTTGTTTGTTCCATGTGACGTATGAGAAGAACATATAGAAGAACATGTACAGAAACAATGGCTAGGTTTTATGTAATTTGGAACACCGTCAATAAAAAAAAACTACTTAACTGACTTTTCGAACGTCAGTCCTTCGTCGGAGTAAAAGGATAAAAGAGAACTCCGACGAAGGACTAACGTCCGAAACGTGAGTTAAGTATATTCGCATTTTATTCACGGAGTTCCAAATTACTTACAACCCATCTTTCTATGCATTATACACCAACGTAGGCTCAGTTTCCAGCCGTCCGCGATACTCTCCCCCGTGACGGCTAAGTACATGGACATGCCATTGTTTGTCTAGACCAATCAGCGAGTTGTCCCTCAAAATTTGCGGGGCATAAATTAAAAATGGATCATAGGATAACATGATGAAATGCCTTGAAAACTGCTTTAAAATGCTTGAAAAAATGTTCTCAAGAAGCTTGAATTGAAAAAAGTTTAAAGAAAACCAGTCCTTAGCTTTAAAAGAAATCATTTTTGACTGAGGAGGATGTCTTCACTGTTATCCCTAAAGACACATCGTATACCTTCAACTTTCGATCAGTTTTAACCTCAAGTATATTTCTCTATTGTACAAGGTTTTCACAGTGTATCAAAAGGAGATTTCAGTTAATGATTTCAGAGGTCTGTCCAACACTTTCACTTGTTTATTTTGCCGAATTGAAGATACGTCTTCTTCAAAACGTGTTTGTCGGCGGAGTCGAATTTGTCTGACAAAAAAAAAACGGTTCAGTGGGTTCGGTGGGTCGCCCACCACCGTCTGAACAAAAACTGTGATTGGATGAAGAAACAAAAGAATAATGGAGCAAGACAAAACGAGCCATGCAAAACAAAGACATAAAACATTGTCCTTGTTATACATGGCTGATTCTATTTTCTTGCTCCATTATTCCTTTATTTGTTTCTTCATCCAATCACAATGTTTGTTCAGACGGTTGTGGGTTACCCGGTTCGGTAGTAAGATTTGACCTGTGCTTTATATATGCTAATTGCCTAACTGTCACGGACATGCTTTGAAGTCCTTGCGCGCAGCCGTCACGGGGGCCGGGAGAGTATCGCAGGTGCACGAAACCCCGACGGCTGTAAACTGAACCTACACCAAAGCGGCTCAAACTATATTACTCTATAGGTTTTCTTTTGGAAACATGCACACATGACTTTGAACAAAGTGAATTCCGAATGAAACAAAGGAGGTCCCGCCAAGGGATTAAAGTGACTTATTTAATCTCCCACTGACTACAGTACCTGAGAGACTGAGTTAACGAAATAAACGAAATAACGAAATTTCGGTAAATCAAAAAAATTACTTTACTTTTATGTTGTTAGGCTTACCTTTTCTTTGTTCATCAACATGACCCTGGTGTACAGTCTGAGACATAAATGTTACCTCGTCTTTCCCCTCTACAAGGTTCTCATCAAGGATTGTAGTTTCTTCGTTTTGTCTTTGTCGACGCAACATTATAAGGAGTCTCAAATCATCAGCAGGAAGCTCTACTTTAGGTTTCTCCACTGCGCCCAGAATAGGAGAGGGTGCACGGCCGCCGCAAATACTGACCTTTCTCTTGAACCCTTCTGAGGTCCTCACAGTTCGACCATTCGTTACAGAATTTGATTTTCCATTAGACGCGATACTTACCTTTTGCGCACAGGATTCGCTGTTCATCTCTGGAGTTATACTACTACTTATTTGTGCGGAATGAGTTTCCAATTCTTCTTCTGTTAACTTGCTATGATTTTCAAGAACTTGCTGGCATTTTTCGACTGGAACTTTTTGTACAGTGCTTGGACTTTCTAGAATACTCTTGTCATTTTTCTTTGATTTCGTCGATTTAGCAGAACCTGTGCACCCTTCAGTATTAGTGGATGCGCTCAGAGTAAGCGACTTCAATTCAGATACCGCTGCTCGTGACTCACACAGTTCAGGTCGAAAGTCACGCGACTCCCCAGGATTGCGTGACGACTCCCTGTCACGACATGCTATGTCACCGTTTCTGGTATTTATACCTACAGGCTCGCGATCAGAGTCTTTAGTGGAAAAGACGTCACGTGACAGAAACTGTTCTCGTGTGATGAGTGCGACATTGGATGTTTGTCGATGTTTGGAAGAAACGGCTTGATTACTGTCGAATTTTCGTCTCTTTGGCGCATTTAGCTCATACATCGGTATTTTTCTCTTGGGAGGGCTTTTTTTTACTGGAGACTTGCTTCGAGAATGAGCTATAAGAAAAAAATGTTATGTTTACTTCAAAAAGTCATTTCACTACAACGGCGAAATTACTCCATGTGTCTAGACGGGTACCTTCAAGTGTATTAATAAACGCAATGAAATTTGTTGCAAAGACGTCGCAGACGTAAGTGAATCATTATCTGTAACATTGTCTGCAAGGTGGCGCGAAAAGTTTGCACAGGGTTCAAACTTTAAAGGTTGAAAAGTTTGCCAAATGCTCAAACGCAGTTGAAGGGGTAAGGTAGGTGCATTTGGGAGAACGCTACAAATACCCAGATCAATTCAATAGGGCTGCTTGGTTATGACGTCACGAATTCTGACCCCCTGTCGTGAAGCAGACGAACAAACCAGCTATCGTAAGATGAAATGGTAGCCATTTTGAATACCTCGTCGATAAAATCCGTCCAAAATGTTGCGAAATGAACAGAAAACGACAGGGTTCCCGGTTCAAAAATCAAGAAAGGTCCGAGTCTTATACCGTGGAGCAACTGAAACGATGGTTGAAGTGTAGAGGATCAAAACAAAGTGGAAAACACAGTGATTTGCTCAGCCTAGTGCGTGATTATACAGCATCGGGGAACCATCACGTTTTAGATCCAAGTATAGATGATAGCCGGTGGTACGAAGTTTAACTATCAACAGAAAAGCAAAAGATTTGTATTGGCTTAAAATGTGGTGCTAAAGATCACAGAAAAATACCAGATATCTGGACTGGCTGGAAAACATATCCATCACAAAGACGTGCCTCAGCAGCTTAACTATGGACACGTGCACTGCTATACGTTTGAATCACAGCCATTGTTTAGAAGATAGTGATGAGAAGGAGGATAATGGAGAAGGGCATATGACTGACAAACGGTATAGGATGGGACGAAAATACGTTGATTCAGGCTATGTTCACGACCTCTCTGACAATATGAATGACGTTTTATTTTCTTCGTTCTCATACAAAAGAAAACTAGTGATTAATCTAGTTTGAGCTGCGTCGGTGTATTGTAGGTAATTTGAAACACCGTGAATAAAAACGAGTTTACTTAACTGACGTTTCGGACGTTAGTCCTTCGTCGGA
>JANTNT010188062.1:0-17515 GCA_024752375.1 Entacmaea quadricolor
TGCTATTTCGTGTCTACTCACCTAAAATTGCTGAAATTTCACAAACTTACTAATTTTGATGTGCTCTTTCTTGTAAAGTGGTTTATTTTTTAATTAGATTAAATTTGAGAAACTCGGTCCCAGTACCCTGCTCGTTTTGTTACGGGCGAATTTGACATTTTTTTGTCCAGCGGTTATCACAAAAATGTCCACTTACTCATCCACTAAGTCAAACGTTAGTGAAAGTTTTTTAAACTTGTTATAAAATAGGCATATCAAGGATAGGTAAAGGTATCTACGGGTTAACCGTGTATATAGCACGCTTTATTGCCCTTTGAACACAGTTATCATAAACACTTGAATAGAAAGCTCGTCAAGTGCAGGAAGATGGCGCCTATATAACTAATAAAACTGGTTATTAATGTTCTAAAATATTTAGATCTCTCTAGATCTTTTAGTTTTAGCTTTAAAAAGTCTACAAACCATTTTAATAAGAATAATATGAGTATTATTATTAATAATAAAAATATGCTATTTGCGCCTTCAGCTGTTGAGTATTTCTCAATTTGTTATGTATTAATCTAAAGATACGTCGACAGAGTGCGCTTAGATATTATAAGTATAACGGATTGTATAATAATAACGGAAGAAGGTTCTTGTAGCGCATTTAACCAACTGCTCAATGCGCTTCACACTCATATCGTCAGTGGAGAACTCTACGGGCTTCGACAGCCACGCAGCTGAAAATCTTGAGTAAGAGGTTGAACGTTAGTTATGCCTCCAACAGAAGTTGGCTGTTCAACCGGTAGACAATCCCCTATAACAAGTAGGATCAGATCGCACATATTCTCTCTATACTTTTCTCTAGAGTAATAACCTACCTTAAACTTTGATATAACATGACCCATATCACTTGTACTATTATAAACAGCATTATATACTTACTACTATAGTAACTCACTAGCTAATGAGCATGCGCAGAACAAATGAATGGATATAAGCGTCATACAAGCGCAAAGAGACCGCTTCTATAACACCAGAAGAAAACCTAGAGACGTTTTTTTTATAACAGTTGACCACAGAAAATGTTCATTCTTAGAAATAAAATACAAGCAACTGATCGTATAATTGCGGGATTGATATACCCCTTCAACTAGACACTTTTATATCGTTCTCTGACGACTTGTTTATTACTTCACGTGTTGTTTTATTACAATATAATTAAACTTGTGACGTGTAAGACATGCTTACGCACGCGCGTTAAATTTGATGAGTAAAATAAACTTTAAAAGAAGAAGAAGAAAAAAAAAAAAGGCTAGAAAGAGAATTTTGTCCGTGATGTCTTAATAGTCGCTTATTTGAAGTAAATATAACACTTTGTGTAGCACCAAAAGACATTTGAATACTAATTTGTATTTAAAAGATACTGAACGTTGTAAGAACATTTTGTACCACCAGATGACAATTCTAGATCTTCTCAATAAAACTATTACATTAGAGATCATATTAGATCTTAGAACATTTGTAATTTTTTTCTCAATTAAGCTATTATATTCTTTAACTGAGTTATCAAATTTTATGCAACTTGTAGCTTTTAAGAACACAGGACGATTGTTGCTATTGAGTATAACCCTTAAATTTCTTCACTCCTCTAGTCTGCATCCGTCTTTTATGTCTAAATTTTATCTTGTTACTATAAGAGGGTGTCTAGTCTTGTAAGGTAAGACTCGTGCAGTACTTGTGAAATGACGGAGCTGATTGTTTGATTTGATATAAATAGAACCCAGCGAGTAATCTAGTTTGGACTGTGTGTATTAAAATAAAATAACGGATAAAAAAATATTTGCAACACTGTTAAAAAGGGGTACTTAACTTTAATATTAAAAAAATATAATAAACTAATTTGTATATAAAAATTATGTTATAAATCGCGAAAAACTTTAGGAAAGATTATAAGGATAAGTTTCCAGCTCACTGATAATTGTTCAGTATTTCTAAGCACAGCTATATTTCAAATTTAACTGACATCCCTCTCCGGCGTGGGCCTTTTCGTTCACAAATATTTTATTATTCTATCAACAGGAAATTGTTCTGTTTTATTTGCTCGACTGCTGGCACTTTGTTCACATGAAACAAGCAAACCAGAAGAGGGGAACAAGGCTAAAGTAGGTGTTAAAATGTTTAGCTTTGAACATGAGAGAAGCTAGGCGCCTTTTTCCTATTCTTCTCTAATATCTTAATAAGATCATGTGCAACTAGTTTCCACATTCCTTCTAGTAATTTTCGACTTACTTTCCGTAGAATGTTGTTGCTCTGGGTCTTTTCCATTATCAAGGTCACGATAATCCATATAAAATACACTATACAAAAGTTTACTACTTGTATACTGTAATCCATAACTGTTCTAGGGGTCATCTGTAGGCCACTCACACTATACGTAGTTATTGAGTTTGAGAGAGTAAAGACTTGAATGTATGTTTTGCTGTTTTGAATACCAAGGAAACAAAAGCTCAAAATCAACAAACAAATGCAAGAAGCAATCGCTTTGTAGAGCCGAACGTCATTTGTTACTCGACGTATTAGGAGGCAAACAAAAGACAAACAATGCATAAAGAGGCACCAGGCTTATTCTATTCTTTGTAATTGGAGGTTTTATTCTCTCTGCCTGCATAATTAGTCTTAAAAGAAGCCGAACACTTTATAAATAAACTGAGTAAGCTTCTCCGATATGTATAAGTTTTTCCCATTGATAGTAGTATTCATGATTCTGGTTTGTTTGTTGTCACACGAGCAAACTTAATCTGATAATATTGTACCCTTCTAGTATACTTTTCTCAGCAAGACAGCACCGAATTATAACGAATCAACTGACACGTTTTTTTAAATAATAGCTTCATTGGTTCTTGTCTCGGCGTTTGTCTTCCATTACATTGTTTTTATTGCTTGTCCTATCCAATAGAATGGGGTACCGGTGTTACAAACCGTGTTTTACCGCCCGATTCGTTAAAGCTATAATTTACTGATAAAATGGTTTTATCTCTTGAGATATTTTAAATTATTATTCTGTGACTGTGTACTTATTTAAGAATTGATACAAACTGAATTTACTGTAGCAACTAGATTTTAAAACACTCACGAATAATTCATAAGCCTCTGGTCCAATTGGATCGCCCATACACGTCACGTGCATGGACCTTTATTCTCTTTTAAGTGCTCATTAGTATTCAAGTAACCATTATATAATGACACATTTGTCATTATATAATGATCATTTGAATACTAATGAGGAATAACTTCATCAGCATCCAAATTTAGATGAAGAATAAGGCCCAGTTCAAATGTCGAACTTTTCATGTGCAGAACCTAATTTGATCAAAGGAAGCCGCCTAATTATCTATTGTTTGTAATGCATTCATGCGATCTCCGACATCGATGAGGTGATTTCGCTTAGACCATTATAAAGCAATTTCTGTGTGTCGGCTATTTCTGCTGGACTCTTTCCCCTGTTCAAAAGTTCTACAATTCTGTTTCTAACTTCTAACGGAAAAGCCTCTTCCTTGTCTAGTAAATGGATTAGCGTAGTTGGGTCACAACGAACTTCGCAAGTTCATCTTTAAGTTTGCGAAGTTCAAAACAGACTTCGCCGCCAAATAAGGAAGTTCGCCGATGAATTCACCAACTTCCGAACGAACTTCGGAATCGCGTCGGGAAAAGTTTTGTGAAAGCGACTGTAATGGAGGTATTAACTATGGTGATATGAAGGTACAAAAAGACAAGAAAATAAAAAGAACGATCTTCATCTGCGGACGATCTATGCGGTAAACGGTTTGAATCGGTCGGATTTGTCAGTGTAGGTTAGATTGGGGTTCGAACGACACAAAAAAGAATGATTTTTTTGTAAAACGGTACTATACTGCAGGTGTAAATCGATAGTTGCACACAGCTAAAGCACTACTTACCTGACATCATGTACCATGCATTATGTATCTTTAGAACTCTGATAATGCTTAACTAACCGAGCTATAAACACGTATCACGTGGCGTGAAGATGATCTCGTTCAATATCACATTATGTAACTAGTGATTTGGACGGTTGTTTAATTATGTGGTAATATACAATATCTGCGAGCCAGTCAAATACAATTTACTTGATAATACGGATTGTTCTTAATTAACCTAGCCGCCGAAAAAGCGTTACATCTGTTTACTATGCAGAAAACAAACCATTTTCAACACATACACAGATATTGATAAGTTTATAGAGACAATGCAATTGAGTTTAAGGCACACTTCAATAAGTAAGCCCATCGTTAAGTGAAATAATTCAACCACTTTATCACGAATTTCCAATAAAATTTTCCATTTATAAAACGTTTCTAGAAACCTTTAATACCTAATTCTTTGCTATTAAAAATGATTATTGAAATCTACTGATGGGATTCGTCAGATTATAATGGAAAATGAGATACCAGTTTCAATATTTGCATTTAATAGCTCATCAATATATTATATATACCGTTCATTAGGTATATATTAAGCACCTCAGGTTCTTTATTATGGTTAGGGTATAATTTAGTTTGTTTTAGTGGCATAACTTTTACAGTTATCTGTTCTACCAGTTTACTGAGTTGCATAAACGAGTAGGCTTTTGAAAGCACTCGAACAAATGTTCTACAATTTGTGTTTCAGAATCAACACCAAGTGGTTCCGCTCGACACATGTATCAATTAATGTGTCAAAACAAAAACGTTGCGCAATTAATTTCATCGCATTTTCTGAACCTGTACCAGCCTATTTTCTAAGTATCTCTTACCTCACTCCCTCTTCTTCCCATCCTACGAGGCATGGCCGACACAGAGCTCCGTCTTTGTGTATGTTGCTGTATCTGAACCTGTGAAGTGCGACGGCCCATCCGGCAAGCGGGAGCCGAGATTTTACGAGAGATGGGGGGACGATCAACCGCCTACAAAACAACAATAACAATAATAATAATTATATATATTTTAAACCTATCTGAATCTAGTATATATCACAGCAGCTAGTGTAGCAACATATACAACCAAGTCAACCTGTCAATATTTGAAGTTTGCTTGTTTCGAGACTGTTATCTCGCCGCCATGTCCATGCCTGCCTTCGACAATGACATGACGACCAACTTTTCAAAAACGTTAAATAATAGAAAAAAGATCAAGGAACGTTTTATACTATGATATGCTGCGTACGGAATTAGATGAATAGTAACACGTAATAAAGTATGTAGATAATATTATATAACAATTAGACAAATTGTTGAAATTTAGGGATGATAAACTGTCTTTATTCTCAATCGATCACATGGCAACAAAGAAGTAAAGTAATGACTCGATGGAAACTTCTAAACTTCTTTTGTGTATATCAATATAATTCAAAGTGAACTATTATCTTTAAACTAAAGGTTTGTTGAGAGTGTGTAAGCCTTCAGCTTTCTTGATACAAAAGATGGCCATTGACCTTACAAAACAAAAACAAAAATCGTCTGGGCTGCCTAAATTATCTTTAATATTATCTATTTTAAAAGCCTCAGATTGTACAAGTTTGCCGTAAAGAAGACAGAAGATTATTTGACATGTTATGAAGTATGTAAAGTGCTTACTCTTGAATAATTGAACAGTTTGTATCTACTTTCCATGTAAACTAGTGTGTGCAATGGAGGTATAAAATTAATTGCAGTAAGACTTGTTATTGCTATATTCATGTTATGAAGCATGTCTAGAGTGCTTACTCTTGAATAACTGAACAGTTTGTATCTACTTTCCATGTAAACTAGTGTGTGCAATGGAGGTATACAGTAAGACTTGTTATTGCTATATTCATGTTACGAAGTATGTCAATGCATGGAGGTATAAAATTAACTGCAGTAAGACTTGTTATTGCTATATTCAGCCAGTTTAAACTCAAATGAGAAACCGCTAAGTTGTTTATCGTTTAGTATTGTATTTTTGCCTCTCCACGGTAACGTATATACTCCCAAGGAGTATTCTTGAAAGTTAACCGTCAGTTTTGTGTCCGCTAGAGATTGCCTTGTTGTTAGTTATGTTCAGGTTCAGTCACCAAGCACAGAATAATACATGGATGTTCAACTGGCTAACCAAATATTTACAGTAGGTATATATATAGATATGTATGTAAAGACAGGAGCAAACTATTTAGAAAATTTTGATCTCACCTCATCATCCATCGTGGTACAATAGGTTGTTGAATGTTCTTTAAACACCATAGGCGTTTAACGATAATAACAACACATCAATAAATGTTTCCGTCATATAATCATGCAAAATTTATTATTCCATTTTCAGCATCATTAACATCCACCAGCTAGCAATCCATTAGTGAATTTCATGGGCCAATGACAAACAATGCTTATAGCTATTTAAGTTCTATTAGCGTTTCAATAATTTTTTTTTCAAAATCCCGAAACTCTTTGCAAATAGAAAAAAGATTTGTGCATTCGAAAAATCAATTCAAACAAGATGTCATTCCAACTCAAAACTTCTGCTGGTACAAATTATTGGTAGCGAGTTGTGCTTCCCATTCAGTTCCACTTGATAGATTTGTTAAATTACGATGTATATAGTAGTGTATAAAGAAACTGACAGTCTTATTATTGCGTCAGTGAAATTGATAGCATTAACATAATAACATTAAAAAAAGTTGGTGAAAGCTAGTCCAAAATTTATTTAAAGAATTTAGTAAACAGTTACACAGGTTTTTTTTTAAAAGTAAAAAAGAAAACTAGTGAGTAATCTTGTTTGAGCTGCGTCCGTGTATAATGAGTTGAATCGATATGGATGGGTTGTGGGTAATTTGGAACACCGTGATTACCTCGTGTATACTCGTTTTTTATTCACGATGTTCCAAATTACCTACAACCCATCCATATCGATTCTACACACAATTTTTATAAAAAAAAAATGAAATAGCAAGCAGTCTAGTTTGAGCATGTAAACGATGGGTAGGTTATAGGTGATTTGTTACACCTTAATTAGTTAAAACAACCATTAAGAACATGGAGTGACGTGTTAATTGTGTTATAAATAAGGGAATCCTCACGTACAGTTGATAGTAAATTATGACACACACTTAGAGGTCAAGTACTTTACTTCCTCTGATCGTGACCTGGCGTACGTCAATTAACGACAACAGGTCATGTAGCTTATAATGCTGCTCTTACTTAAAGGATTCAGCGCTAGCATCACCTGTCGTTAGGGTTCGGGCAGTACTGAATCTCGCGTCCTAATTAGGCGTCCCTCCTTATAAGGACTTGGGGTGATTAAAATCGAAAAAAAAACCTCGCGTTAGCTAGGAAGTCTGATTCTTTTATACGTTATGCATCAAAAACTGCCGGGGGAGGAGATGAGGGTTTATAGACTTTAGACTATATAAAGACTGTATAATAATAGAGGTTATCAGAACGAGAGAATTAGAAGAAGACTCCTTGTTATAGATTATGTTGAAGGGGTGATAAGAAGAAGCATAAGATTGCTACAAGGTCAAGTACTGATTTGTTAACGGCGTCCATCCTAAACTTTAACAAAGTTCATATATTTATATTTTACAACCACAACTCCCCCTAAGGGGCTCTTCCGTTGGGTTCGCTCCACACACACTACCACTACATTCAGTATTTACAACATACATGCAACACTCAAACTCACATGCTGATTATTACGGAGGGAGGAAAACCGGAGAACCAGGAGAAAAACCCTCGCAGCATAGGAGAGAACAACACATCAAACAAACTCAACTCACATTACACGACTTTGTACGTGGGCTCGATCCACGGACCCCTTGCACTAAGGCATTGGTGAGAGTTTATAATACTTTTTGAATTCAATGTTAAATGTTAAACCATTAAATGGTAAATGTTAAACCATTTTTCAAATGCACGCTTAAAATGTCATCTACTTAAACATCAATAAATTCAGTAAGTTTTAGATGCTTTATAATCAGATCGAACCGTGTATGTGAAGACCCGCCTAAAGCTGTCGGAAAAAAGCTTGATGGAACGTCTCTAAAGGATTATTTAATTAACTTTCCAAATTTATATTCTGTCACATTTGAACGAGAGATTTAGCGATATAGAAATCTTCCTTTGAATTTGTGCAGTAATATCTCGATAATTAACACTTAGTATACAATATAACAATAATCATAACAGTGTTGATAAATTCTTATTGAATTAATGAATTAACTTCAAATTAAGGCAACAGAAGAAGGAAATTTATGGTGTACTTGCCGTTCCAGAAGATATTTTGTGACAGGACATATTGTACAAAAACACTTCTAATCCGATTGAACTTCACATAATAAAACACACTAGCTTTTTAAAATTCTTGGGGTATTTTGTTAAACTGGATCTTTCAGTTATTTTTCAGTTTGGTCTTAATCTGAATGCTTTAAAGATCAATAAATACTTGTTCTCAATACAACCTGAGCGGAACAACCCAGGAATCTTGGTAAATGAGGATTAAAAAACAACTTTCCTATTGGTTAAGAGTCTTCAAACTATTTGTTCAAGCTTTTGAGTTTTCAATTTGTTGAAGGAAGCTATTGCCTTTCATCAACAAAAGATAAGTGCACCTCTATAACCCGACCACATCATTGTAATACGGACAAACTACTGATCCTCCATATATCTACTTTGACGAAGACAATTTAGTATTACTTGAGTAAGATATGTGCACCTCTATAACCCGACCACATCATTGTAATACGGACAAACTACTGATCCTCCATATATCTACTTTGACGAAGACAATTTAGCATTACTTGAGTAAGATATGCACTAACGATCTGCAGAAACACGTTTGTTTATAACAAATAATTATATACTTTTATCAGTATTTCTTTTTAAAGACCCTGAAAATATGTGTGTAAAACATCTGTTTAAGAGGTAGTGAAGATCAATAAGACCGCTAGAGGTGAAATGACCGTATGCTAGGTGATTGTCACTGAAAGGCATGGTATGTGTCGTGACAGGCTACTTAATCAGTGCAATTAATTGACACAATTATTTTCCTTATGTAAACCTTATAAAAGGACATAATGTACTTCAAAAACTGAACAAATGTTTACTGAACACATTTTTTCGTCTCAGTTAAATCTTTATACAAGTATCTACTGATTTCTAACAGTACTGACACTCACATTCACAAGTCACAGTAGCAAGTCGTGTTCCCTAGCCTGTTTGCTTCTCTCTTCACCAAAAACCCATCACAAAAAGTCACAGTGACAAAACGACAAACACTGGGGAGGCAGACGATTGCATTGAGGGAGAGGAGTGGTGTCAGAATGAAATCACCTTGTTTAGTTTATTAGGTCAGGATGCATCGCTCTACTGTATGACTAAACTAAGTACAAGAAAAGCCTTGTTTCTTCGAGTCCACTAATTTTTGTATTTACTCTTTATAAACACCGAAATTCATTCATTTTTTTTACTGTATAAATAATGATCCAACTCTTTTGTTTATGATTGTCATATTTCTGTTATGGTATTTGACTGTGTAGCAATACCATATGGCGGACTCACCGTTTTCCCATCTTCCATGTCTCTGTGGTCACTATCACTACTTAAGCTCAAACACTTGCTCTGTCTGTTACTGTGTTTCTCTTCTCTCGATGACAAACTGTCGGTTGAAGACTTCTGCAAGCCCTAGAAAAAGAAATTCAAAACGATTTAGCACCTCATGGTTTTGTTTGTCTTCAGCCACTTGACAATCTTTCAGTGATTTGCTAAGCCTTCTATGATAAGTTTATTTGAACTTTCTCTTTCTAACAACATCAAAAACAGTTCACGCATCTTACAGCATAAAGTTCAGGTTCTCACGATACCGTTTACTTTAGGTTTTAACAATTTGACACGTATATAAATGAACAACATGACGACTGCATTCCGTCTACAGTTTTTAAATATTTAGTCTAAAGGTTACTGAATTTTATCATTTCTTAAAGCTCCTCATACTTTGCCCTGAAATGAGGATCCAGCTGTCTCCAAACGAGAGCATCATTATTACAAACTGCTCCAGTAGTTGTTGATGCATTAGGGACTGCTCATTTTTTACAAGAAGGGTGGTGATGGTTTTGAGGACTATTGATTCAAGATTTTTTCAGCCCCCCTCCCTTGTTGAAAATATATTTGACATGGTCCTTCTCTCTACACTGTTTTAACAATAAGCCTTAGAACCCCATTATTTTTTACCAAACCTCCTTTCATGATAAAAATCGTTATAAATACCAAAGAGGAGAAACAACAGTGTTGGGTTTACAAATAATACATTCTGTAATTATCTTTTGATGCGTTAGGGTTTTTATTCGTAAAATTACTTACCTGATTATAAAAAGGTATTGTTAGTGCTAGGATCAAACAGCGGATTAAGTACATAGGTGGCTGCCAGGATTTGCAATGTGGCTGCATCAAAATGTCATGAACACATGATGAACTAACATAAAATGCTTGCAAATAGGCAGCAAACAATTGAAGACGCTTTTCTGGTAATCTAACAGTTATAACGTGGTCCACAGGTCATTGAAACTTTACTCCGGCCTACTTTTAGAATACCTTCACAGACATGCAGAGCAATAATCAAGAATTAAGACCAAACTTACCGTACGTACGTCATAGAGTGGTCACAAGAACTTGTATGAAGCAACTCCATTCACCAATTACAGTATGTCTATAAAGTTTGTGTTTTTATACTCTTAAATGCTCGAAATAACTTTTCTACTTGTATTTTCATAGTGTTATTTTCGTTGAGAGAAAATGCCGGTTGTTGATTGAAATTCAATCTTGTTGTAAGAAATCTGTCCACTAATTTGTTTATACAGGAAAATAGAAGTACCTTCAACCAATAAGGATTGTTGTTCCTCCTTATTGTTTAGAAAAACGATTATATTTTGATGGTAAAGCTGCCAGCTTTCATTCATTCCCCACGCCGTTGTACATATAACGTTGCTGGCGGTGTTGTGTTATTATCTAGTAATAATATATCTTATAAGAGGTGCTCTACAATAATGCCCTTTAATTAAGGTGGCTCGACTGGGTTTCATTCGAGGTGCACCGTCGCTGTTTGTTCGCAAAATGCGTCGTGAGTACCGCTTATTACAAATATTTTTTCATATCAAGTCAAGAGATAGATTGAAGTTTCGTTTGCCATTTGAATCATCACAATCAAAGCTTCCAGTAATTTATAGTAACGGCGTGGCGATATTTTAAAAAGAACATTTTTAGAAAAAATAACGTTTTTGTACATAACCGCATTTATTGTTTCATAAAATCCAGATTAAGTTCTTCGTTCTTACTAATTTTGAAAGATTTATATCGAAGCGTTTCTGAATAAAACGAGTTTGAAATTTTACTCAGCAAAAAGTAAAATATTCTAAGCATTCAGTTCGCTCAGCCAAAATCTTTATAAATTTTAATAATACGAGAGAGGGGGTAATGCATGCCGGTCTAAATTATTTAATGGAAAGAAGGGGAAAATAATAATGGAAATGCATTTGCTGAAATGCTCAGAATTTTGCGCTCGCTACGCTCGCATTCAATAAGAGAAAACCTTATCTTTCGAGGATAAAACAAGCCTTGATTCACTCAATGCTCTCAAAAATTTGCTCGCTTCGCTTACACAAAATTTGAAAAAAAAGTCTTTTGAAGTCAGCAGAAGGTTGTTAATTTTCAGCTTTAACCCAGCGGGGTGTTTGTACAGAGGGATTTAAGTTAACTTTAAGCCGCAGTGGACTCATTTTAGAACCTCTCCTGATAATTATTGCGCAGTCCCATAAGACATACACAGACAAGGTAGACAAACATTGCATCGCCAAACAGTTCATTCAGGCGACTGACCAACGGAAATTCCTTTTTGGGTCTTTCAAGTGATGATGTCACAAAAACGTTTTTCTAGTTGTCAGATCCCCCCCCCCCCCCACTTATCAAACCACTCCGCCGCCTATGGTACGCGACGCGTTCAGTCACGCATTATTGGAGCCATTGAATCTGCTAACACGCCGTTTCGCAATGTAATATGCTTATGCTTATGCTTATGTCGTGAAATTCCTCGTGTGAACCGGGCCTAAATAACAGCACAGCGGCAAAGTACAAACGCTTATGCTCATGCTTATGCTTATGTCACAGTGTGAACCAGCCTTAACGTGCTAATTTGCACTTCGACAATTTCCATTAAAAAACATGAATAACTGAGCATAGAAGCACTTGAAGTCCATGAAAAACGTTTAAACGTTCAAATTTATTAATTTCAATATATTAAATGTATCCCTCAAGCGCTACATATAAACTGAAGTGACTTCACGTAATGCGTCAGCGAGAGTGTTTACAATTAGATGCACATCCGAAAAACGCGTAATTTTTCATTCGAGTGGCCAAACGCTCTAAATAAACACCAACTCAATTAATGCTTACAGAACACTTGTGCTATGATGTAGCTTTTAGTTCACAAAAACACAGTACTATTCTTGCGGTTTTGGAGTAAAAATCTGCGACTTTTCAGCTCCCTAACCTTAATTAAAGGTGCGCTTAAAATATGCATTTTCAAACAACAGCAGTCACCTTACCTTGAATACAAATTAAATTTTGGATTCGAAGAAACGTTACTAAGGCCTAAAATAGCTAGAAATGAATCAGTATATATTTTTGCAAATGCTTTTTTTCTCGATCTTAAATTTACGGTACCAAAACAACAAATTTACTGAAAAGTGTTTATAATTAGAACCGTTTACAATTAGAACCACATACCGTAATGAGAAACCCAGAGGCTTATAGGCAGTAAGAGAAGAATAAATAACCAATGAGAGAAAGATTTACCGAACAAACGGAAGACGCTAACAGATAGATGAAAGATAGGTGCTAATATAAACAGGAGAGACGCTAGTAGATTTAAGTAGACGCTTATATAAAATCTAAACTGAGAACAGTGGCGATAAAAATGTGAGAAAAAGACCAAACAACACAACAGACTAAAGATAAGAAAAAGGCTCATTAATGTCAGTAAGTTGTAGTGTATCATGTTTTCTTTGAAATAACTATTTTATACTGACGACATCAATTTTTAATAACGTTATGTTATCTTTTATCAATCAACCTTAAAGCCATGATGACACTCCAAGTACCACTGGTACTAGATATACACAAGTAAACAACCAGTGTCTATAATCTAACTTGCATGCGTAATGTAATATGTAATATCAGTTTTCGTTGCTTTGCTGTATCGGCACTGTGTGATACAGGTCGATCTCGGTAAGAGACACATTGTTAGACAAAACAATGCAGTCTACATGCATCAGTTCTTGCATAAGTACATTTCAGTTCATGTTTTTCTTTTCATTAGGTTGTTCAGTCTTTTCTTGTTACCTACCTTTTTCAGCTATCCCAGTTTATCGTCCTATTGATTGATAATTGTTTGTTATACTCTCACTTTGAATGTAGGCATATTTTTTTAGATTAATTTGCCTTTGTCCGTGAAACAAAGTTGAATAATTAGTGAGTAACAGTCAAAGGAAAACAAAAGAAAACAATGGAATTAGTCTGTACTATGTATTATAATTACTATCTTGTCACTGACCAAGTAAAATCACTGTATTGTCGAGTAAATACACTCAAATTGTCACCTCATTATCGCTGAGCCCAATTCAATTAATACCTTTTCAAATGGGCTGTTGCTTAGCACATGAAAGGTTTTCACAATGAAAACTGCAAGTAAATTGTCATTAAAGTGCTTTTGTTATTATCCATTAATATTACAGTCAGTTGTTACCCATTAGTTTTAGAATTTGGGCTTAATTTAAGCTAATTTGTGTATGGAAGCTTTATTTGGTGACCACAAATACAACCAGAATGCCTGATTCTTTTTGCTAGAATGGCTAGCAGAATGTCTCGCAAACGCCAAAAAGTCTATTTGGGACTATTTGCATATACTATTTATGCATTCTCAAAATTCAAAGAAATAAGCGAGCTTTTTCGCTGTAATTTTATATTCATTATGTGAATTAAGCCTGGTGTTGATAACTGAGGTGTTCATAGAGGTAATCCAATTCATAACTAATGCTAAATGTTTTTAAAGTCTTTACTGAAATCAGGCAAGTACTGCAACTACTACCAGACAATTCATTCTAGGAGTATCATAAAAGAATACATTATTACTAACCTCGGGTACTCCTTCATAAACAACAGTGCTGATATCCACTAGATGTCTAGCATCTTTCTTTCCGCTCCAATTCCCACTTGATTTATCTCTATTACATTTAATGTTATCGTTCTCATCGACCATGATACTACATCTTCTTCGAAACACCCATAGCAAATCAGTAGGATCAGTATATGAACGTTGTCGAAACTCAGAAGAAATACAAGCACCTCGTACAATTCTCATTCCGTCGGGATCCAATTTTGTCGGTGGCGATTCGCTAATGTTGTTTCGAGACCTGTTGACGTAGAACATTATTAGACATTTGATTGGTCCTGGTAGAACTATTCGGAAACAGATGAACTGTAATTTGTATGTTAATAAGAGCACTTAAAAATGTTTTATGTGACCATAGTATTTTAAGGATCGCCTTGACGTCGAATGACCGGAAATATATCTTGAGATTCTTCCAATCGTGTTCGTTAACAAGTCCTTTTAAAAACAACTTAATCAGAAGTGATAAATGATTGATTCTTAAAATACTAGATCAGATTGATAGAAGATTAAAACCATTGGATGTCAAGTCGCAATTACTTAATGAATGTTATTTAACGGATAAAATTAGTGAAAAGTAAGTTTTGAATAATCAATGTGGGGCTTACACTTACTGACAATCCTTAATCCTTATGTTAATCCATGTGTATGTCACTGTGAGAGAACTTCAACTGAAGCGTACACGTACATTACACACACATATATATCATGTACTATATTATATACTCACGTGACGCTTATGACGTCATATGTAAGTAACACAACAACAAACTACTCAATTGATTTATAGCTGTCAATTAAAATCTGGACACTAAATGCTTATCCAAAGTCCTTTGAATAAAATGGGTTAAATTGCATATTGAATTCAAGCTAGAGACAACGATATTTGAATTACATTATGAATCCTAGCTGCAATAACCATATGTATATGGCATGTTTAAAGTTATACGTTCTAGTCAAATTAGAATTGGTTTAATTTATAGCTCCTTGTGACGCCTTGATGAGAATCGCTGGGTCCAAAATGTTTCAAATGTATAGTGAAAATGTTAAAATCTTGCAAGAAGACAAGTTGGTTAAGGTCAAGTTTACAGTTTTGTGTTAATCTGAAGCTAAATCTGGTGATTTAGTCTGACGACAGAATAAATTATAAAATAGTTTGGATAGTACGCACCCTTTGATTGGTCGAGAGGTATGCTTTCATAGCGCGATGAAAGCACAGAAATGACGTCACACCACACCACACCAATCATTTGACCTTGTTTTAACAAGTGATCTGATTGGTTGAATCAACTGTAAGGGGAATTTGTTCATTCATCAGTCAATAAAAAAACGCTTTTTAGCTTTCTTTCGTTTGTAATCGTTATGAATTTGTACGGCAAAAATATTTTATTTCTTAATTGTTACATAGTCCATCGTTTATAAATTTATTCAAATTCGCTTTATTGGTAAAAGGAAATCTACCCTGGTTCTAGAGGGTTTCTTGACTTTGAAGAGCGCCAAACCGCGTGGCAAGGGGATGTTGATCACGTGTCACGCATTTTTTTCTCTCCAATTCACACATCACGACAATTTTCGAAAGAATTTCACGTATCACGAAAACTGAAGAAAATGACTTCATTCAAATTTTTCTCGATGAAAATGTGCTGTATATTTCATAAGAAATATTCACATATTGAAGAAACGTTTCTTTAAAACTCACCACTCATCAATTTCCACTCTGATTATCCACTACATAGCAACTCAGCTTGGAATACCTGTCTTAACACTCACAAATATGAAAGGACTTCCTCATATTGTGTTTGTATTAATAAGTTTTACTAAAAGGTCAACGAATAATTTGGGAATTCTTTATTTTAAATAACATAAAATAGTGTCTGTTTCGGTTTTTTGGATTTCAAGTATATTGTGTAAGAGATACTGTGTGTAGAGTGGTGGAAAAAGATTTTATAATTTTGGGGTACGTTGTGCGTAGCTGGGATATAGAGGCCGATGAACGGGCTTTATTTTGTGATACAGACTAAGCTGTATAACAGGCGGAAGGGGTTTGGGTGTTGTACAATTTGTATAAAGAAAATTCTGTAATATTATAATATGGAGCAAGTCTAAAAGTAAAAAACCGAAACGTATTGAATATAATACATTGAAATACAAAGAATAGTAAATAGGTATGAAAGAATATTGTGTATTACGTAGAGCGTAGCTATGTGTGGAACGGAACAGGTATGTAAGAATTTGTGTGTATGGAGGCGAAATGTTTGAATAATGGAGACTGTTTGTGAAAGTATAAGTGCGCAGTTAGTGTGCCAGTATTAATAGGTGATATAGTGTACAGACTACAGAGGAGCGCATAAACCGGAATAATGGAGACTGTTGGTGAAGCTATAAGTGCGCAATCGGTGTGCCAGTATTAATTTTCTTCGCCGGTACGGAGGAGTGTAAATGAGACTCTGCTCGCAGGGTAGTCAAGGTGTAGACCGATTTTAACAAACACAAGGGACTTTTTTTTTCTGACGTTATTTTCAACAGGGAATTTTATGCGTCTAGTTTGCCAAGGAGTTTTGCCAAAAGAAGTCCTTTTCCCTAATGCTGTTATGTATAACAATAAGTACCACTGACTAGGCAATGTAGATACCATAAAATACGTATTTTTGCAACGTGATTGAGAGTCCTTACCCTGCTACGGGCCTGCACTGTCACCCGAAAATAAAATAAGTCCAAAAGTCGTAAAATTATCAATGTTGTGATTAGAATGAATAAAGAGAAAACAATTTTAAGCCCTTGGCGGGAATCGAACCCCACATCTTCGGTTTACTAGTCCGAACCGTTACACTACAAGGACCAACCACGCTAGCAACCACGCAGCCACGCTAGCAACCACGCAACCACGCTATGTTGTGATTAGCCGAATTAAAATGTCTTGAAACTGGTTTGGAAAGGTCGTTCTTTCGGATGTCAAATGTGATCGCGAATACGATCGCTTAAACGACGGCCTGTTTCTTCTATATAAAGTTGGTTGCAACGAGCACACTTAATGCAATAAATTACGTTAGAGGAAATGCAATCAAAATGATCGGAGGTTTTAAATGCGGACTTAGGCCCTGTGACTACAGTTTGAGTGGAAATGTGAGGACAAGTATGGCAGCGACCACGTGAGCATTTAAAGGTGCCAGACTGTTTATCTGAAGTTAGCTTGCCTTTGACAAGAAAATTCACAGGGAGCCCGGCTTTCTAGTTTATTTTTTTCCAACTAATTTTTTCCAACTTATATCAAAGGGTTTCCTGTGGTTAGAGATCGGTTTACAGGGAATCAA
>JANTNT010188172.1:0-17500 GCA_024752375.1 Entacmaea quadricolor
TGTTAAAAGAAACACACAACTTTAGGTTTATGCTTTCTTTTATTTTAAATCTTCGTTATTATTAATGTTATGAATTTCTTAAAATTTTCTTAATAAAACCATTGGAGACAGCCGTCACATATAGTAAGCTTGGGCTACCTGTGGCGCGCCGATTCTCATTCAATCGCATTGCTTTGCCATGCCAGTGTATCACGGCATGACATGATACGGTACGGCACGGCCGTGTTGACACTGTCTGACGCAACAACCCAAAATCCGATCAAAATGTGGGTGTTACGGCTAGGTCACGGCACGACATGTTCACGACGTAATTTTTTTCACGGTCATACGAAATCTGTTCTAAAATCAAGACAAAAATAGAAACAAAACTTAGCCGAAACGTGCTCGGACCACTGATATGTTCGTTTATGTTCGTAATTTTCAATATAAGACTTTCAAATGATAAATATGCAACACATTCATTCAAAGTCCTTTTTGTGATTTTAGATATTTTATAAAAAAGACGACACTTTTGAATTTTGAAACTGACATGTTTCGGCAGTTACAACTGCCATCTTCAGAGTAGCACAAGACTAAATGGAAACACACACACACACACACACACACACACACACACACACACACACACACACACACACACACACACACACACACACACAGTGAAGAATAATTTACATACTTATTCTTCACTATGTATATATATGTTTCCATTTAGTCTTGTGTTACTCTGAAGATGGCAGTTGTAACTGCCGAAACATGTCAGTTTCAAAACTTAAAAGTATCGTCTTTTTTATAAAATTCATTGTTCATTTTGTTTATAGATATATTTTCACAATCAAATGTTCAAAAATGGCCTGTTTTAGACTTCTATAAGACCTTCAACTTGGTCATTTTGACGATTTCTGATTTCTAATTTCTGAAAACTTTCGCTCGAAAACATGCCTTCATTTTTTGATATGTAGCTTTAGTTACCACAAACTAACAGTTAAGGAAAAAAATTAGGTTAGAATTAGATTTTCAAATTCTCGCCATTGTATATCAAAACGGCCTGTCTGCAATACTAAATACGTCTTACCACAGGTAGCCCAACAAACGTGCGCTGAAATAATGGGTGTGAACGCATTACCTTAAATGAAAAAAGACCGAAGACGAAGATGATGATAATTGTTGTAAACAGATTTTTTCATTAGTTTTTTAATAGTATATTCTGTTTGTTGTTTTCCAGGTGAAGAAGCTGCCTCTCGTACAGGCTGTCATTTAGGTATACCTCTATCAAATCATTATTATTGTCTGTCAAATGTCTTTATAATATAGACAACCACTGGATATAAGCAAACGCGCGCTCTGATTGGCTACTCTACTACTAGGCTATTAGCTGATATACCGTGAGTAGAGAGATCAACAAAATGGCCGAACGCTTCGGTGAGCTTTCAAAGGCGAAATACTAAGATATTTTTTATTTCTCATGATCCAGTGGTTGTCTATATTATAAAACAGTTATTCCACTCAATCTCCTCAAACATGGCTGAAAGCCAACTCCGCGCTACGCGCCTCGTTGGCTATCAGCTCATGTACGGCTCGATTTCGAATAACTGCTAAATGTATTCATCCAAAACCAAGGTAACTTTGTGTTTTGATGCCCTTGAGTATAGTAGTAGTAAACTGCCAACCAGGTATCTCAGTTGTTTGAGGCGCCGGTCTGTTGTGCAGCAAGTCATGGTTCGAGTTCCGGCCGAACCAACACTCAGGGTCTTATAGTAACTGCATGAGGAGAAAGTACTGCCTTTGTAATATTATCTGCAAATGATTAGACTTTCAAGTCTTCTCGGATAAAGACGTTAAACTGTAGACCCATTAGGCTTGACTTAACTTCGACCTAAATGATCGGTCGTAAAGCTAATTAACAATAAACTATAATCGAGAATAGTCAGTTCCACATAAAACAATCAGTTTTTATTGTCATTGCTAGGTTATGGAAGCCGTGTAGCGAAGCCTTCTGGTCCACGGAGTTGTCCAAGTCATTGGCCAAACTTCACTTAGATACATTGTATTCAATTTAACAGATAAAAATGATTAGATATAATTAGGATAAAATAAACGACTATAAGTGAGGAAAAATATTTGAATTTGGATATGCACAATATATTTTTGATACGGCAAACGTTAAAAGCAAAAAGGTAAAAATGAATCGAAATTCTCAAAACATAAAAATATATATATATGTATAGCTGCGGTAGTTATGTAGAAAAACGAATCAGACATTAATTATTCATATATTTCGAAGTAGTTTGCAGGTTTTCGCTAAAATCTTGATTTTCAAATTGAAAGTTTTAGTTCACTGAACAAAAGTGGCTTGTGCTCGTTCAGTAGCCAAAGATATTTAGGCTGGCTTGATGCGCGAAGCAAGGAATTATAGAATTTGAGTAAAAATATGTATAGATTATAAATGACTTAGTCAATTGTATCAGGGAGGTATACCTTGATTGTATGTAGTGGAGGATTAATTGAAATACTGTTTACTGTTTTACAAGTACAGTAAAGTTGCAGTAATTTACGTGGACCGTTTCGTATCTTTTTAAACTAAAATGTCAAAACACCTTTTAATGAAAAATTAAAATAATTCTCTATTTGCTTTATCAAGATATGTTATACGAACATAGAACACTACGTCAGTAGATGGTAGAAAGTCTAGTTCTTCATTCTCGTTTTTTACAGCAATTAGAACTACTTAAAGACTCATTGTATAACAGAAGAAATAATAAAAATTAAACGTCCTTCATAAAAAAGGGAATCTTCTTTAAAAAGGGTCAAAGCGACCGATAACTGACCGGCGACTGTTTAATTAAGTATGTAGACTCTTAAGCTTGTCCTTTAAGTCACCGTATATATATTAATGTAAAACAGACCCCTGTTATGTCAAAATAATTAACATTTAAAGCCTGTTAGTCTGTTTTTTGGCGTTTAAACTTTTATTCGTAATCTGTATGTATGATTAAATATGTTTGGTGTAGATTATTTCCAGAGATAGCTCCAATAAGGCGCTACGATGGGCGATCCTATAATCCTTGCTCTCTGATTGGTTTAAGTGCAAATGACGTAGGGAACTTGCAGCTGCCACGACGGAAAAATGCGCTTCTCAAAATGACACTTGCTTAAAAATTCTGTTATTTTCGTACAGACCCAGTGGCTGTTTTGATTGCTTTTTTGGTATATATTTCTGTTGACCAACAATACGTAAATGAACAATTTTCCCAATTTTCTAAAGATTACTTACATTTAACTCTTGCTTTTGATAAAATCTGGAGGTTTCGAATAGGGAAATTGTCATTGTTTGGAGCTTGCACTATATTTTAACTTTCAAGTTGGAAAAGTACGTTTAATAATAAATATTTAATTAGAATGGTTAATAGCGTGGACCCTAATGGCATTGGTATTCTTTAGCGGCTTGACCAATGTAAGATTCGTTCTTCCTCACGCGTTTCCTGTGTTTACTAAATGATCAATAACTGGGCAAATAATGGTTATTTTGGTGTTATAACAATGCGCGTGGAATATCATGCAAGTCATTTTAAGCAAGCTTAAGGGAAAATAACTGACACCGTTTAAAGTTGATCCGGTGTGGCTGATGGTTTCAACTGGAGGTGAGTGAATACAATTAATCCTATTTTTCACACTGTTTCGAACTGAATAAGATCTCAATTTAGTACAATTCAAGACACACTATAAATGAATTGAAAGCGAAAATCAGTCCCTTTGTCAATACGAATTATCGTTTACTGCAAATCTTTCAAGTCTCTTGTATGTCCATAATTACACAAATGTTCTCGTTTTGAATTCATTTTAAACAAGATTTTCTTGACAATTTACAGTCCTTGTATTATTATACATGAACAGGATTCCAGGAGGGTTTTTTTGGCTTTGAAAAACAGGGAATCCTGATTAGGTCTGATAGAAGGTAATATACATGATAAATCGAAACTGTGGTTAATGAGGTTTTACGATATTTATAATATTTGATCAGATCATCCACTAGTTCTTCCCACAACTTTTCCATACGGCTCCAAAAAGTGAAATCATTTTAGAAAAATAAATATTTCTATATCATCTTTTTTTAATCCTTTTCACTTTATTTCTTTGTAAGAACGCTGCATTAAATATTTTTTTTTTACAAATTTAAGAAGTTTTTGTGTATAAATTAGACATTTGTATATAGTTATATACGAGTAAGCACAAGTGTCACTCGGATGATTTTCATTCTACTTGATTCTGTCAAAAAACATTTTTAATGTTTATATCTATTTATGTGGAGATTGAAGAATTACAGAAATCAAACTGGATTAGCCAGTCGAAAAGACGCTTCTTTGGCAAAAAAGGCTCAAAAGCGTTGTGCCGACTGACTCGTACTGACTCCTTGGAAATGTTTGGACATTAACGATTTGTATACCTCACTGAGCCATCACTCGTACTACGGGATACGCCAGCACAACATCTTGGAAAGTTTGATTTACAATATTCAAAGCAAATCTCTGTTTAATTAAAAAAATAAAACGCTTATTCCTTCAGCTCGTTATTTTAAAGAACATCCAATTGTTTATCTTCTCTTTTTTTCTAACTTTTTTTCCTTTATGAAAGTGCTTCACTTATTCTCAATAAAATCAACTTTAATTATTCACTGTGTTATCTTTTAGCTTGATGCGAACCTTTTTGTTGAATTTGGTTCATAATCAGACGATTAATCGTTCATCTCGGTAATTAAATTAGCGTATTTTACTGATGTAAATGACATGGTTTTAATACATTCTTCTTATCTTATCGCATCGTCGTATTGCTAAAGATTTGAACCATATGACCAGGCTAATAATTTTCACTGTTATGAACAAACGGACAGACAGACACGTTGGAATTAACAATAGTGTTGTTTACAATCACAGTCATTTCAGTTCAATCTTAAACGTTCTCATTACAAATTCAATACTATATTTCACCGAGGAAGAAAGGTTAGTGTTTGAATTAATAAATTATGAAAATGGTCTGTACTTTAGTATGACAGTGTCTTACTATTAAAATACTTAAAGTTTAGACATTTTGATTGACCACCAGACACTAGTTCAATGCAGGCTAACTCGTGTTGCAAATTGGAAAATCTTAAATGAAGCGAGTAGTACACAATGTCTCCAGTAAAACCCTGCTGTTTAGTTTATCAATTTTGTGGTTCTCATGGAATTGAACTCTGAATAATCGCTTTTTTACATTTAAAATTAATAAGTAATGACTGTTTTAGCTTTTCTTTCATCGAATTTATGCCAAACTCGCTTTAAGTCATAAATGATGATTGCATAATCCCAAAGAGTCAAGCCAACTGAACATCATCACAGTGGATTTTTTGGTTAATTGAGTATATACATTTCAGTCCGATCAATAAATGAGTAAACTGATATATATGACCATACTGCTATATATCAGTACTGCTACTAGTAAGTTTAGTTGAAACCAACAGCCTTAGGAACCTGCTAGAAAGCATAGGTGGCTCTCGCTGCTGCCCGGGCGTTTTCTCACTGCGGAGGTCCAGGGTTCGACTCCCGAGCACGGGACCCATGTTAGTGTAGTTGTTTGTTGGTTTATCTCCTGTGCATCCAGGGTCTTTCTCCCTCCTCAAAAATCAACATGCTAAATTCCATTTCCATCTGTGAGTTAGCCATGCCTTGAATTTCATCAGTCTTGTGGTTGTTTCAGGGTTTGATCTGTGAGTTAGCCGTGCCCAGACTTATGTAGATCAGTCTTGTGGTTGTTTCATGGTTTGATAAAATTGATCTCTCCAACAAGAGTATAACCTTTCCTTCATTGGCTCTATTCATTCAGTAGATAACAACTGAAACCTCCCATTACAGGGCCGTAGCAAGCCTTGAAAAACTAAGGGAGGGGGGGCTGGGGCACAAATTGATTTCGAAACGCGTGATCTTAAAAATGGTAAATTACATAAATATTCCTTATTGAAATTACTTGCACTCGGGTGATGGAGCAGATTTCGTATGACTGTGAAAAAAAGCACCACATTTTGATTGGGTTTTACGAAGATTTCTCGCATCAGACGGTGTCAAAAGTTGAAAATATGAAAATAATCGTACAACCCCCCCCCCCCCCAGCTGACTTGGTTAGACAGCACGGTTTGCAACGCCTTTGCGCATTGGATGAGGTAAACAATAAAAACAATGCAAGAAAAGAAAAATTTAGAGAAGAGAACCTATTGAAGCCATTGTTTAGAAAAACGAATCAGATGACATGTTGGAAATCGGTGCGAACTTTCTAAGCTGACTGGACTTCGCCGCAACTTTTTCAAATTTCGTGCGAGCGAAGCGAGCAAAAGTTTGAGACCCTTTTTTGGCTATTACAGCTCTTTTCTTCGAGAGAACCATGGCTTTTTTTTTTGCTCGAAAGGAAAGGGTTTCTTTGAACGAGTCCGAAGCGAGGAAATTTTTTAGACCCGGCCTTTTTTTAGCCATTGCAA
Organism: Entacmaea quadricolor; assembly: GCA_024752375.1. Taxonomy (NCBI): domain Eukaryota; kingdom Metazoa; phylum Cnidaria; class Anthozoa; order Actiniaria; family Actiniidae; genus Entacmaea; species Entacmaea quadricolor. Next base: position 6,506 of record JANTNT010188172.1, read on the forward strand.
CTTTTTTAGTAAAGTAAGTTTTTTTCCTCGAAAGATTAGATTTTCTTATATCAAACACGAGCATAGCAAGCTCAAAATTCTTAGTATATAAGCATATACATTTGCACAAACTTGAACTACAAATGGAAAATTAGATGTCACCCCCTTCTTGGCATTAAATAATTTAGACATTGCTCTCTCTTTTGGTTTATTATTTTACTATCTGCCCCACCTCCTGTTTTTTAACCCCTATTTCGAGCTACCTGTAAATACACCGATCCCGCATTCATTGTTCTTCCTCCCTATAGTTATTGTTATTGCTACTTCGGACAAATTAAAATGTATCTTTGATATCCAGCGTTGAACAGTAATCGATTGTTCGGTCGTAGCAAAACTACACTTATTCCCACATTCCTTAATCGTGATGCCTTGCTTATTTTGGAAAAGAAATGGGAGGGGAGCTAATTGTGTTTGTGGAATCTGGATATCAGGGACGTCGGAGCTGGGGAAGGGGGGACTATAGGCGCAACTTTTAGCCAAAACTTTCAACCAAGCCTACTGAATTTCTTAACCCCAAATTTTTCAGCTATTTTTCTTATTCAGTTCCCACATTCCCCCACTTTTAATGGGCTGCTCCGCCCTTTGATATCCTGACCATTGGGACTCACTTGTGCAGAAGGAGTCTGGTGAGGGCCTTTATTAGGGACTTGAAGATACAGCGACTAAGGACTACGACTACGGACGCGTACTGGAAGTGGGAACGAGACAGCTTGGTCAGTATCTTTTGTCGTACTACAGAAGTAGTCTTCCCGCTACGGTGAGAAATTGCCGTGTTGTCTGTAGTTAGTTTCGTAGTTGTTTTTATAACATCTATTTCTGTTTTTTTTTTTTTTTTTTTTTTTTGTTTTGTTTTGTTGCTGACAATCTTAACTCTCTTATCTTCGCTCCGTAAGTTTGCCTCACGTCCATCCGTAGTCGTAGTCCGTAGTCCGTAGTAGCAGTATCTTAAAAGTCCCCATTTTCATATCTACTGCAAGGAAAGACTCAACAAGGTTATCTCATCTACGAGTACCCGTATATATACTCGATCCTTGTCCTAAGGACCTTTTTATATTTGAAGGCCGGCTTATACGGAGATTCCGATTCATTTTCTTTGCTAATTAGGTCCTTTGCAGCTAACAGTCACGTGCTGATATTTCACTTCAATAACGAATGAATTCAGCTCTTGATCCCATGGGAAAGGCTCTACTGGAAGGCAAACAGACTTTAAACTACGCTGTATTTTAAGATCGGTAATCGCTTAAAGATATAAAAATGCATTTTTTATTGGGTTTGGTGACAGTATGCACTATGAATTTTGTGTATTTTTTATACTGCCGATATCTGGTTTATAGAATGCCCAATCAGGAGATCTCGGCGAGCGGAATGAAAAAATCCCGATAGATTACCCAATTTCTAAGAATTACACTTGTAATAATACTATTGCTGTCTACTTTTTTGAAGCCGAGCAAGCGCGGTAAGTGGGCTGGATTTTTCAATATAAACACCAGTATAAAATTCTTCTTGGTTAGCTGGTTGGCACAGGTCCACTCATGTAAACACAGACTTAAACAGGTCTATATCTAGAACGTTGGCTCAGTTCTACTTATGTTGAGAGTGCTTTTATAAAGCTCATCGGCCCTAAAATATGGAGCACCATAATGAGTTCAATACTAGAATGATTTGCCTCAAATGAAGTAAGCAAGAACTAAACAAGAAGTTGAGACATTCAGACTGAAGCATCCCTGGTAAAAACAAGTGTTGTTTGGTTAGTGTGCTGCCTGCTATGCAAGGGCTCCGTAATTGGATCGTCAGCGACCTTTCACACTTGTTTTAACTTCGCTCTAATTCGTGTAGCTTAAGGTAATGCGATCGTGCAAGATTTTTTCCTACATTTTTTTAAAACTTAGCACAAATGCGTATTTTGAGTGCTAGAGTAGAAAAATGAAATAAAATATGGGAGTCACCGAATTCGTCGAGAAGATATTATTTTTGAAAGATAGGGCTTTCGGCCATCTTTTCAGGCAAGATAGTATAAAGGCATAAAAAGCTCTTTCAATCCATATCGGTCGGTAATAATAGAAGCAATGATTTCAAATTATACATATATTAATGCAATATAATGAAAAACCCGAAATTTGACATTTTAGGTGTGTAGAAGAGTAAGTTTTCAAAGCCAAAACTACGAAAACAGTAGATTTTGACTTCCCTTTACGATCCTGTTTTTGAACACTTCGTGGATTTACTAAAAATCTATCCCAAAAACCTGCCTTCATTTTTGATCAGTCTAGCTTTAGTTCACCTGGACTTACTGTAGAAAAATCAGGTAGGTCACCGAATTAGATTTCCAGATATTTGAAGTTGAATTTTAAAACCACCTGTCCGCCATATTGAAAAGGTCTTACCACAGGTAGCCCAATCAATAAAAATGCTAAATTTCGCGTGCGCAGAAGTGATGCGCGTGAATGCGCGTGAATGCGAGCGCGCATAACCTTAAGGTAATTCTGTAGAAATAGAACCGAACATAGATTTTTATTAAAATTTCGTAAAGTTACTAACTAAACTATGATTATTCCAAAAATGAAATAAAAAAGGGGGTCACCGAGTTCGTTTTCGCGCTGGAGGGCGGTAAATTTTGCCATTTTTGAGGCTATGCGGGACCGATCTTCGAAACGAAAGAATCGAACATTAGGCTATCATCACTCCCATGAAATATATGCTAGTATTAAAATATTGACAGTATCATTTCATTTATACAATAAGCTTTAGAAAAGATATTAAATACCGCCTTGAAAACCTCACTATTGTAAAATATAAGGTCATTTAAACATCAGGGCGAACCCAAATATCACCTTCAAATCAGTTTGCTATCGTGTATTTTTGAGAATATCTCGAAAACGGAACAAATTTTTATTTAAATTGAGGTATATGGTTGATGAAGTAATAAAAAAGAGGGGTCACCGACGGAGCTCGTTCACGAGATATTTTGTAAAATATCACCATTTTGGGGCTAAAAACAGCACTTTTCCGAGAGGGGACTGGTAAAAAAGTTCCAAATTGCGTATTATAAAGATTTTACTCGTGCTTTGAGTGAAAATGCTCACAAAATCGTAATTTTGTATTTTCTGATGCATGCGCAGTAAAGTGCTCAGTGCAAAACTACGGAATTACCTTAAGCTTAATACCCTTAAAAAGGAACACTGATGGAGAAGGGGGAGGGTTGATCCGTGAACTGTCGGCTTCCTAGGATACCAGCCTAGCCTCGTAGCTGAAGGAACTACAGACGTCAAATAAAATGATTTTACCTTTTGGTCTCACATATCCGCGCTAATAATGGGGTGTATGAGTAAACCTGTATCCCGTTAATTTAATGAGGACCGTGTATACTCTATGACCCATATATCAAGTGTTTCCAAACTGAAAACTGAAAACATCACTTACTAATGAGAGAGCTTCCCCAAGGCGGGGTGTGATAAAGCGGCGACAGTGGCAGGTGCAAATAACTGTCTGGCTATAATCGATAACCCACGCTGATATATAACTATACGTGCGGCAAAGAGCTCAGTATAAGTAATTATGTTATCCTCTTTTTTAATTGGTGGAACGTTGTGTGACAGCCTGAGGCCAAGCTGTAAGGTTATTAACCATAATGGTCCATAAACCAAAAATAAAAATGCCTTTGTTTATAGACTGGCCTTTTCACTCGGTAATGAATTGAAGTCCTTAAAATCACAGCTTGCTAACATTTGTCTTACGTCATTACAAAACCCTCCAGAAACGATTAAGGATGCATTTAATAATTGAGCAAAGGGAAAGCATTAGTGTATTATTGATTAACATGAAAGGAATAGAAAGATTTTTATCACATGACATGTATAGATTTCATCACGCTGACATTAACACGGGAGGACTAGGATGGACTTTCATAAATCTGCTAAGAATTGTTGCCTTAAAATATAATTAATCCAGTTTCATCGGTATCTGTTTAAAATAAGGTAACTTCAGGAATAACGAGAGACTAAATGAACGACTAAATATGTTCAAAAAAAACCCAAAAATGGTACAAAGATAGTCACAGAACTAAATCAAAACTGTCGGACTTCGTATATATTATGTTTTAACCAATTTCAGTCTTAAGTGTCATACATAATAAATCAAAATACAATACTTAATATTGTTTTTGTAAGTTTTTGGTATTGTCGCGATCGATGGTTTTGTAAACATATATCAGTTTGCCAATTAAAATTAGGAAATAAGTTTGGAATTAAGTATGGTATTTGGCGGAGTGGATTACGTATACCAATTAATCTTACTAATTTAAAAAGCAAACGAATTATTTGAATATGTTTATAATATACTGTCTTTCAATTTTTTACAGATTAAATTGTTTTTGTCATAAACATTGATGACCGATATTGGAAGTAAATTAATGGCACGTTTAATGGTGTAAAAGGTCTTCTCAGGCTTGCTGTTTTTTTGTGTTGTCAGGTAAAAATGCTTCATTAAAAAAATTTCTTTATGATATATACTTGCTTTTTCTTATTTATTTTTTTAATTTTAACAATAATAAAGCAAGTACTCTCAGCTCTCATAGCTGTGATGTCACTAGGCAGGCTAAATCATTGAAAGTGGGTACTCAGCTGTGGTAAAAAATAATCCTACTAAAATTGCGCCCTTCCGTCGAGCACAAAAGAATGTTTCCGAGTGTCACGCCATTAAATGCTTGGATTCTAAAACACGAGCGACCACTCCAGATATCTGTCTCGAACATATAGTTTATTTAAGTGGTTGGCCGTCGGCAAACAGTAATTTCCTTTATTAGCTTTGTCTTCATCGTGAGCTTGAATATGTTAAAAATACACAGATTTGTTCGTGTGAGACGTTCACGGATAGTTTTGTTCGCTCTTGACGTTTTCCAGGGATGAGGTACATCAAGGAAGAAACTGTGGTTGTCTTTATCTTGTTCTTTTTTGGTAAGTTTATGAGAATTAAATAGGATGTGGCGTTTTGTAGTGATGTTCAGTTGTGGCTTACTTACGTTATTCACATGACTCTGATGTATTTACATGGAGTGGCGATAGTTTTTCATCATGGATATAACAAACCTCAGTTACATTTTTATTTCAACCTTTGGCTTCATCTTGCTTGTTGTAATTTTTAATAGCTTTTAATGTATTATTTGATTATCGTTTATGTACGAAAGAAATGAGTGATCTTCGATAATGCCTGATGAAATTTCAAAAAAGTAAAATGTAAAGACAGTGACTGGATTTGAATAACACCTCATTTATACATCTGCAGCAGCTTTCCTAATCATAAGCAAACACAACGCCGTTCAGATCTCGGGTGATTAAAATGTGCTTGCGGCTTATGAAGTAAATATTGGATACAAATTATTTATACGATTGTTCTGTAATGTACAATGGTTTCTAAAACCAATTAGACGCAGTAGTCCACCAGTATTTATACATAAAAATATAAAATACAAAGCTCACCAATTAAGCTACATAAATTCTAACCATGCCATTGGTCCGTCAGACAAACGGCCTCTCTGATATCACAACAACTATTGTATAATTGCATGTTATGTTCAGCGTGTTTTCATTTTCCTTTTATCAGCAATTTGTCTAATGTTTTCACAGCAGCTGCTCTTTAAAAAATAGCACCTATCCAAGTCCATTTCTTTGCTTTTAGTACTTCGATTACTGGTTCATATTTTGGATCCTAAGCGATGTGGTTGCAAATGACCTTAAACATGCCTTTAACATGACTGATGAATAAGTCTTAAATTATTTATGTACTCTCATACTGTTCAGATGTTCTTCAGTGACAGTTTTTCTTAAAGCTAAATAAAGACACAGAATTTATCGACGCAAAAACTCTTTTATGTGGCTCTGTTTATGTGGCTTTATCTAAATTCCATTTAAACCCATGTCTGAAACACACCGCTAAACATTTCAAGTAATTCCATAGACTTGTCTTCCTTTAGATTACAAAGCCACGATATCTCTAGAACTTTATCATATTATGTATTTGTGTTTTCTCGCCTAAAAAAACATGGATTTCTATATGTGATGGCTAATTGATTGAACCACTGGTAAACTACTGATCTACTCCCGCAGTCTTCCCGTGGTCAAAGAAAAGACCTCTAGTAAACTTGATCATTTTACATTGACGAGTGATATGACTTGTCAAGGGAAGTTTTCCTGAACTGATCATAATGACAACATACGTCTAACACATTGTACCGGCGGTACTTTTAACTATTATAGTGTCACCCAAAATATGTTTTTTGCTTATCTTTAGTTACCTTTAAAGACAAACCGAAGGTATATCTGGGAGGATTTTTATACAGTTGTCAAAATAAATTAAGTAGGTCAAGACATATTAGTTAGCGCCTACCGATAACATCAGTGACTTCAGCAAGCAGCAAAGTCTATATGAGATTTGTTTAACGATTATCCCTTTTGTTTAACAGCTTTGCACGATTCAACGAATGGTCAAAGTTTCGTACTATTTTCCAATGAAACCCATATCAACACTCTTCTACCAAACGCATCCACTCCGATTCCTCTTATATACAACCTAATCAAGGCCATTGCCTTAGATGTAGATTTTGCAAACGGTCATGTGTATTGGACTGATGTTAAAGAAAAAACGATAAAGCGTGCGAACATTGATGGAAATGAAGTTAGGGATATAATATCTTCAAACGTAGGAGTATGTGACGGGATAGCCGTTGAATGGTTAACAAGGCGATTATACTGGACAGATACAACTTATAACTTTATACAAGTAGCTGAACTTAATGGTAGTAATCGACGTACAATTATTGATAGTGGCTTGGATGAGCCGAGGGGAATAGCCGTTTATCCACAAGCAAAGTAAGTCACATTTCTCCAACATAGACTGCTATTTAGCTTATTTTGCATTAGTTTTTTAATTCTTAAGAAACGAGCTTTATCTGTGTGCAACACTTGATCATCGCAACTCACGGATTGATAACAAAATTGCTTTTCAGCCTAATGTACTGGACTGACTGGGGCAGTAAGCCAAAGATAGAAAGAGCATCTCTAAATGGACAATTTAGAATTACTTTGATAACCAAAAACATAAAATGGCCAATGGAAATAACGATAGATTACTCATCCAATAAAATAATTTGGGTCGATAGCGTCTTTGGTTGGATACAAACCGCTGACCTAGACGGTAAATCAAGAAAGACTTTATTCAAACAAAAACGCTTACAACCTTTCGGTGTGTCAGTGCTCGGTGACAGTATTTATTGGACAGACTGGGTTTCCAGGGGTATTCATAAGATTAATAAAAACACAGGAAGAATGCAAGCTAACATTTATAGAGTTGGACTGCGTCCAATGGGTGTGACGGTCTACGATTCGTCTCGACAGCCCCCAGGTATGTTGAGAGTTACATCACTTCTTTTCCTAGTTCAATTTCTAAATGAAAAATAATGTTACCGCTTTATGAAGTATTAAATTATGGCCTAAACGTGAAATAAGATGAATATATAAAATCTGCTGCCCAATAAGATAAAAAAATAATATGAATATTAACAGTATATGACAAACAAAAAGATAATAATAGGACTAAATAAATACAATCAATTATGACTATAATATTTTATGTTTTTGACCTTGTGTTTTGAAGTCTCGCACACACACACACACACACACACAACACACACGAGATTTATCGGCCTTCTTCAGTTATTTACGGCAAAAAAATCAAACAAAAAATCAAACCAAAAAATCATAACACGAATACAGACACTGAATTGCAAAAACTATCAGCAGGTGAAGAGAAAACGTAATGTAATGTAAAGTAACGTAACGTAGCCTAGGCTGGCCTAACCTAAAAGCTCTAAAAGTATTATTTATTTCATCTTATTTTAATAATATATAACGTTCAGACTTTACGTCCCAGGCATCAACAATTGCTCGAACAATAACGGTGGCTGTAGCTATCTTTGCCTTTCCAGCTCAAAGGGGCACCGTTGCGCATGCCCCACGGGACGACAGCTGACCAGTGATGACAAAACTTGTACTGAAGGTTGGATTAACGCAATAAATAACGCTAATAATTATACTCTAATGCATGAGTTTCTAATTTTGTTTTGCATGCATTCTATGCTCTTTTGTAATAAGCATCTACTAGTACTTCACTTCATAACAACTGATCATCAAAAAAACCACGTTGAGATGTATATGATGAATTAAACGTTCATCCAAACACCAGTAGACTGAGTGCTTAGCCATTTAGGCTTAAATTTACGAACTAGTAAGCGTCATTTTTTCGGTCGAGTTTGTGACCTTATTCTCATAAAATATTTACTAATAAAGGATATTTATTGGATTGTCTCACGATTACGATTATAACTAAATGAACACGACGTTTCAACTGCTACTCCTAGTCTTCGTCAGGCGATGGTGTAGACTGGATAACGGCTTGCCTCTATGCTTGTCGGCGGATCACGAGTATAAAAGCAAGCCGTCGTCCAGTCTACACCATCGTCTGATGAAGACTAGCAGTAGTAGTCGAAACATCGCGCTCATTTATTTATGATCGTAATCGTGAGACAATCGGATAAGTATCCTTTATTATTTATCCTCCACGATGAACAATCCTTCTCACTTAATTGACATATTTCCTTATGAGTCTTGTAATTGTAGGGGTAGTTTGCAACCATAAGTGGTGGCAGTGTTGGATGATGTTCATTATAGGTCAGTGGTTTGTAATCATTTCAAAGGGAGTAGAAGTAGTGGTCATTTTGGATGATGTTCACTATAGGTGGTTTGTAATCATTCCTAAGGGACTAAAAGTGGTGGTCATGTTGGATGATGTTCACTATAGGTGGTTTGTAATCATTCCTAAGTAGTGGTCATTTTGGATGATGGTTACTATAGGTGGTTTGTAATCATTTCTAAGGGAATAAAAGTGGTGGTCATGTTGCTGGATGATATTCACTGTAGATGGTTTGCAATCATTCCGCCTAAGGGATGAAAGAAAAGAGGCGGTCATGTTAAATAATGTTCACTATAGTTGGTTTTATAGAAACAAGAGACACACACATCAGACCAATCTTTCATAGTTCTGTTTGTGGATCAGTTTTCATTTCAAAATTCATTCAATTTTATTTTCTCCACACCTATATTTTTTGTACAAATGCCTCTTTAGTTAAATTATCTAATTTACTGTATTTGTTATTATTGGTTCAGCTCCGAGCTCTTTCATGTTGATAGCAGATGCTGGAATACCAGCAGTTTACAAGGTATACATGAGTCTTCCTAATCATAATAGAATCATTGTCTCTGTCAATGAAACAACTGACATCACTTACGAACCGAGAGATGAACGAATTTATTGGATCGATGGATTCCAAAGAAATATACGACGTGCATTTCTTAATATGAGTGGAGAAGAGGTTTTTGCAAGTTATTCTGTTAGACCAGAAAGCCTAGCAATTGATTGGTTGGGAAGACACTTGTATTGGACCGATGCAGGAACGCGTAGGATCGAAGCAGCAGAGTTGGACACGAGACTCCAGACTCCTGTCATTATGGAGGGACTTGAAAAACCACGTGGTCTTGTTCTTGATCCTCCAAATGGGTATGTTTTATCTTCATATATGTGTATGTATAATTGTAAAAGAAAGTAAGAAATATTCCTAGCGATGCCGTTGGGAAAAATTAATCTCTAACCTCGATTAGTAGTCCCGATGTTCTATACAAGAGACCGTGAGTAATATTTTAATATTTCAGTTATATATATATTATATATTATGTATTCAGGCATATGTATTGGACAGACTGGGGAAAAAAACCAAAGATAGAAAAAGCGAACATGGATGGTACTAGTAGGTGGACTCTTATCGAAAAACACTTGCAATGGCCTAACGGACTGGCTATTGATAACCAAGGCAATAGACTTTACTGGGTAGATGCTTTTCATGATAGAATAGAATCGTGTGATTTGTTAGGAGGCACTAGACGAGTCGAATACAGAGGACAGAACATTCATCCTTTTAGCTTGGCATTTTCTAAGGGTTACGTTTACTGGTCTGATGTGAAAAGTCGAAGTGTTCAAAAACTTGACATCAAAAATCGAACTTCGGTGCCTTATGTAAAGCAATTAAACAGGCCGTATGGTGTGTTTATCTACGATCCAACCATCTATAAGAAAGGTAGGTTTTACATGCATTATTCCAGATACATAATGTTATAAATAAGATATTCTTGACAGTATTTTAATTTCTATATTGTTTAGTGAAAACATTATGTGACAATGAAAACGCTGGCTGTAGTCATTTATGTCTCATACGTCACAAGGGCTATACATGTTCTTGCCCATCAGGATACAAGTTACGATCTGATCGTAAAACATGTGAAAGAGGTATGTCTATTCCAATATACAACGTAATCGTTCTAACTACTGCTTTTTAAAGATACATCCAATTTTTTCTTGTATATATATTTTTCGGTCAGTGTACCATGGAATTCTATGGATGTCGTTATTTACGGCGAATACTTGTACCGTTCATGAGTTAGTGTATATTATTATTATTATTAGATAACTACGATATAACAACACTCTGGTTGGTTGAGCCGCGTGCTATAAATAACACAAAGCACGGCAGCACGATCAACTGTGATTTGTATTTTATAAAAGAAATAAAAAACTCACCCGCTAAGCTGTGGTCAGATTTTTCAAGCACATTAAGGCTTGGGTTAAGTCCTATTTACCTTAATTTTAGGTTTTTTTTGAGGTCACGTTTTATTTATCACAGGAATCCTATTACTCTGCCATTTTTTATTAAATATCCCTGCAACTGAACATTGTTCATCAATGTTGACCTTGGTTGAAGGGTCGCGTGACTTGATACAACTATATTTTGATGGTAAAAATTCAATTTGAAATGGGGTGTACAAAGAACTTATCGGTATGAATGAATTTTATGTT
>JANTNT010188283.1:0-17495 GCA_024752375.1 Entacmaea quadricolor
ACAACCCATCCATCGTTTCTATGTATTACACACCGACGCAGCTCAAACTAGATTAATCACTAGTTTTCTTTTGTATTGCTAGCAATTGATGAATTGCAGCGTGTGTCCACCCCTGCAACACTGTGCGCAATATTGCTAGCAATTCATGAATTGGAGCGTGTGTACTCCCCTGCAACATTGATTTATTTATTAAAATATAATGCGAGATTTGTTGCAGGAAACGTTACAGCGCGTGATATTCCTATAAAAATTTGTTGCCAGCAATATTGTGCGCATTGTTGCAGCGTGTGTCCTCAACTTAACAAATGCATCATTGTCTTGCAGATTTTGATCAATTTTTGGCCGAACGCGCCGCCTCGGGTGGCCAACGGACAGCTAGTGTGAAAGCTGGATCACAACGACCAAAACAACGACAGATGCAAATGGAGAATAAATCAGAAGACGATTTCTTTGGCTTATAAAGAACGTACAATGTTCTTATTGTTTATACAGCTTTATTCTTTAAGCGATCATCAAGAATCTTGGCACAAATTGAGTGAAAAGCAGTATTATCTAATATGTAAAACGAATGAATCTCTTGAAAATTTTGCTTTCATGACTTCTGGAATTACTCACCAATGTGGAGGTGATGAATGAAATTTTATTTTAATCTCATCTCGAAAGATTATACGAAATGATCTCTCGAGATGCTAAAGCAATGAACCTACTAGCGACCCCTACCCTCCCCTCGCATATAGATCAACGTTACACAGAGATAAAGATCCAATTCTAATAATAATTACCTACGACACACAAACCAAGACACGCAAACCCACACAGGCATAAAAAAGATTCCACGAAAAAGATAATAAAATGAACTAGTCTAACGTTAAAGCGCAACACGCAAGGTGTGACAGCGTTACGCACACGTAAAGCAGTTAAATAATGTATTACCTAAGTGGTTGGTTGTAAGAAGTAAGAGTAGGTCGTAGTGGTAGCGGTATTTGATCACAAGGAAATAAAAAAATATCACCAAAATGTTGTTTTGCTAGAATAAAATAATGTATCTTCACGGTTTTGTGATTCAGTTTTCAGTTTTTGGGTATTCAAGTTTCACAGCTATTTTCTTTCGGGTATTTGAGTATCGAGGCAAAATGTTGGGTATTTGGTATCCTTTCAGAATTACATTTGTGAAATTTGGGTATCTTTTGTGAGCTCATAAAATTAAAAAATAAATAAAATTTTTTTAGGTATATTGGTATCTTAAGGATAAAAAATCGGGTATTTGGGTATCCCACTACCCCCCTGGCCAGGCCTGAGTTTTGGATCCTGAATTCTTTTCGTTATTTCAAAAAGGGCATGAAAATAAATATGAAATAGAGAATGTTAAAAACTGCGTCATCTCTAACCCTCCTGGGAAAAGAAATGTCTTTGGTAGTCCTTTATTACTGTTTCAAATTTTTTATTTAGTAAACTAAATTAAGGGATAGAATAATGAATTTAATACGACTGATATGAGAAAATAAACAATGGTGCTCACAGCGCATGGCATTTATGATGGTCATCAGTGAAGGCCTTTTCGAGCTACTGGTATTAAAAGCTTCCTGCGCAGCTTACAGTCATAGTGAGAATTTGAAGTACTTAATTTTAATGCTACCAACTGATTTTGGATACACTTGCAAACAAATTGGTTGCTAAATATTACTGATTAAACCGACAATACCGCTTAAAATGTAGGATTTTGATACTCCTGGGAGCATCGTGTTTTTGAAAAGGGAGTCCAATTTTTTTTTATACACTAGCAAAGAGAGTGAAAAGGGGTAGTTTTTGCATCCGTACAGTGGTTGAAGTTGGGATGGCGCAGGCTTGGAAAGGGGAATTTGCAGTAAAAAAAACACGCAGTAAGGTTCTTTCGCGCACTTCTATCGTCTACAAAATGACTGCCTTTTCGATCCAAGACTCAAAAACACCTCAGAAAAAATTGCACAAATCTATGCACTTCAGTCATGAATTGACGCTAAGACTACCCATTTAAAAACAATTGGATAATTTTAGATGAAATAACATTTAAACAAAAAAAAGTTTTGAAGATTTGAAATAAGCGGGCCTTGTCAAAATCATCCATAATTGGTGTTTTATTGTTTGTGTTTGGACCAATAGGAGAGGGATATCTGTCTGCGCATATCAAAACATCAATGACGCGCAAACTGCACATGTTTTCTTTGAAGAGTATGTGTTATTATATCAGGTAATGTCATGGCTCTGGCATTTCGACAAAATCAAGCTCTATTGAGCTTCGGATACCGTCACTTCCTCATCCCTTGAGCCTATCATGGTTAGCTGTGTTCATGTGAGCCGCTTTAAACAAGCGAACGGCATCAAAACGTACAGAAAAATTCACTCGCATTTTGTTTCTTGCATTTCGCGTGAGGACAGAAAGAGAAAGGTACAAGACAGCAATTTTTTTCCTTTTAATTAGTTCGATTCGAAAGTCGAATCTTTAACAGATTAAAAACGCTTTCTTCTCTTATTTTTTACAGGCAACCTCGTGTAATTGTCATGCATGTGGCACGTATTCTTGTCGGCTACATTCCTGTTTATCCTGCGTTTATTTTGGCTGCTACACAGGCAGCCGGCATATTCAACAACATGCAAGAACTTCAGGCCATTCGCTTGGTGAATACCCATTTTATGATTAACAACTTGTCTCCGAAATCTTTTATCCTTTATAAACCCTTGTCTTTGTACTACCCTATTTTCACAGCCGTCGATTTAAGCCATGGCAGCATTTACTGTTTTATTTGTGGTGACTATAAGTACGATAAAGACTTTGAAAAGATTGGCCGAGAAGAAAACAGACGTGCTTGGAGACGTTTAAGTAAGTGATTATCAATGCGATGGATATTTAGTTCTCTCATTTTATCTTCAATTGATTTCTACGTAGTTTCACACCCCAAGCATTCATTTAAAATAACCTTTTGAAGAAAAAAACGAAAGTTCAACTGTCACTATTTTCGTCCACGTTTTCTTGACCTCTTTACGAAACTGAGGTCACGAACTCACAAGCTGAGTTAAGAAATTTTTAAAGTTCATTTGTCCCGTGGCGTTTGTTTATCTTCATTATTGGAGATGAAGACGTTTTGTACATCGAGAAGATTTGTGTATTATTAACGTACATGAAGATTATAAACAAGGTCTTGTTTGTACTCTAGTTGTGTAAGCTTATTTAACTTTTGAATAGGATTATGTAAGGGTGACGGCATATTTATTTACTTCGCTGTCACGAACTCTAGCTTCTGTCACTGTTTGTGGTCAAAAGTTGTGACTCACTCGCGTTTTATTTAGTTTCTGCATCAACGATAAGAAAGCTTCCTTGTTTTTCAGCGAATGGACATGTCAGATACCATCCATGGCAGCCTACCAAGTCTGATGCTAAGCTACTAAGGGACAATCCCCAAAGAATCAAAATATCTAAAAACTCATTCATAGGTGAATATATAAAATTTAGGATATGCTACCTACATGATCTGATTGTTTGAAAGATTGCAACTCAAGTCTATATCAGGGTGTGGCAACATTCGTGGGAATGATTGCAAATTTTAACCCTTCAAAAATTACTTCATAAAAAATGTGCCCATATTAAACCTAAAAGCTGAAGCTTTTTTAAAATACAAATGTGTAGATAAACTACAATTATACTGCTGTGGCTGTGAACTGTGACATATGCTCTGTAAGTTAAGAGAATGTAATGCATGTTTAAAGGAACACTTTAGATCCTGTTTTCTTTCATGACTTTTAAAGGCTAAATTTTACCCTCGCAGATTTTGCAGAGCTACATTATACAAAAATTTTTTCTAACCCCCTTTTCAGGGTAACTCACAACTGTCTGAACAAACACTGTGATTGGATGAAGAAACAAAAGAATAATGGAGCAAGAAAATAGAACCAGCCATGTATAACAAGAACAATGTTTTATCAAGTCTTTGTTTTGCATGGGTCATTGCTCTATTATTCTTTTGTTTCTTCATCCAATCACAGTGTTTGTTCAGACGGTGGTGGGCGACTCCCTTTTCAGCCACACTGAAATATATAACCACACCCCTATTCCTTTCTTTAATGACTATTTCTTCCCACCTGTCTCCATCCCACCTTACCATATAATTAGTGGAGAGTCTTAGTCTGATATTTGGAGACAGGACAGGTTAATATCCCCATTACCAATATCATGCATTTAAAGTGCCCATGACCCCTGAGACAAAACTTTCAGTACTGATTCTAAATGAAGTAAATAGTTGAATGGTAAAATATTTCTTGATTTGAGGGATGCATCTTTAAGTTATTAAGGTTTAAACTTCCAATATGTTAATGACATGATGTCAGGGAAGGCATTTTAGTGTATTTGTTTTAATTAGTACTACTAAATGCTGTCCATTGTGAGAGAACAAATTTAAAAAAATTCTTTATGTAAACAATGAGTAATGATGCTTTTTGAATGATTTTTGTGTTAACCAGTTAAATTTTGTATATTTAATGAAGCCTTCCCTGACGTCATGTCATTAACATATTGGAAATATAAAATTTCATAACTTAAAGTCGCATCACTCAAATCAAGAAATATTTTACCATTTGACTATTTACCTCATTTAGAATCAGTAGTGAAAGTATTGTCTCAGGGTTGAGAGACAGTTTAACAGTTATTCTACAAAATTGAATCCTACATGAGCCTGTAGCCAGTGAGCTGCATAAAGCCAGGTAGCGTACCAGACATATACAATGAGATTGAATGGAATAACTTTTTTGTCCCAATCCACTGGATTGTGAGAAATATTACAAGTCCACTAACAATTTTTTTGCTCTGCCATGTTGTTTGCTTCTCTATTTATGGTTGATATCCTACTAGTAGAGAAGCCAATCAGAGAGGTAATTGCTCATATCCAGTGGATGGGGATATAATAATATATTATACTGCAGGTTTGCGAGGGCTGATTAATCTTGGGAATACCTGCTTCATGAACTGTATAGTTCAAGCTTTAACACACACACCACTTCTGAGAGATTACTTCCTGTCAGATCAACATATATGTAAAGGTGACAGTGATAGCTGTCTTGTATGTGAAATGGCTTCACTGTTCCAGGAGGTGAGTGAAACACACTACTGTTGTCAGTAAACCAAGTTTTTCAATAGTATTCTAGCATAAGAAGACGCACCATCCAGTCTACACCATCGCCTGATGAAGACTAGCAGTTTGCAGTCAAAACGTTGCGGTCCTCAACAAACGACACAATCTTGAGACAAATGAATAAGTATCTTCCTCATTAATATTCCACGATGGATAATATTTTTCATTTTAGTATTCTAGCACTTTTTAGATACTTCTAACAAAGACTGCCCATCAAAGCAGGCATGAGGCAGGACATTGACATGATTGTGTCAACAAGTATGACATTAAAAGCTGTGCCACCCACTCACATAGTGTTAGACAGTAAATTGAAAGTTTCAATTCTTCTTGGTAAACTGGCATGCTTCATGCTGTAGTTATGGAAGGAAAGAAGGAAAGACAATTATAAAGACCAGAATTTTTTAAATTTCCACACTGGGCTTGTTACTTTATTGTATTGGTGATGCTTGTGAGCCTCAATGAGTCTAAGAGCTTTGTCAGCTTAGAAATTGTTCCTGATAGATTTTACCATGCTGGATTTGCTGAATAGGCCTGATGAAGAATAGGTCCTTGAGCAATGTTGGAAATCATACACATTTGAGGCCTTACATGCCATGCTTAGACAAAGAAAAGAGAACCAGAATTCTTATTTTCTTTACATGTGTTTTATGTTGTCCTGGAAAGAAAGAGTCTGAATTATAAACAGTGTATAAGCACTTTAAATTTCTCTTCTCAGCCATTTCAAAATGTTTTTGGAAATTCCAGATTGGCTAAACAATATAAAACCTAGCTATATCCCAACCTGCTCGCTTGATTTTATTTTTATTCTTTTTCAGTTTTATTCTGGACAGAAAATGCCACATTCTCCATTTAAACTACTTCATTTGGTGTGGACACATGCACGCCACCTAGCTGGCTATGAACAACAAGATGCACATGAATTCTTTATTGCTGCTCTTGATGTCTTACACAACCATTGTAAAGGTAACCTCTCTTTTCCAGAAATACCTGGGCAATTAGAGTGGATTTCTTACCACTGGTAGAACTTCGTATCGTGACTGTTACAGTACTAGACTAGAGCATTTTTTTACATTAGATAATAAATGATCTTACACTTTGCTTTGTCTATCAGACTCCTTTATTCTATTTCTTGATCTTGCCATGTGCCATTATTTTTCACATTCATTCAAAGTCCATTCTTATCCAATTATTGTTAAGGTTTCCTATGAAGAACAACTATTAAGACTTTGAGATCTGCATTTGTGCATTGCTTTAGGCTGCCATCAATCACTTGCAGAACAAGAAAAACTTTAAATCTGTGATGTAATCAATCCACTTAAAGGTGCGGCATGCAATACAGACATCAAATTTGTGCAACTTGTTATGCAACATTGTTGCGCTGCAAGTCACAGGAGCAATGTTGCTCATATTATGGGTACCACATCTCATGAAACAAATTTTCTTTGTTGGCAAGAACAAAGACAGAGCTTCTACCTAATGTAAACAAGAAAATCTGTTGCATGTGGAGTGGTAATATGAGCAACATTCGCTCTGCAACTTGCAACTCAACAATGTTGCACGACAATTTGCATGAATTTGTTTGTTGCGCATTGTACCACAACTTAAAGCAATGAACAAATGCAGACCTTGAAGTTTAGACACTTCATCTGAACTGAGGGCAATTGATTTACTGATTAACTCTTATATACATCAATGGAGAGAGGAGGTAAAGTGTGCACCATTGGCTTCTACAAAACAAACCACCACCTTGGTTGGCTCAGTTGGTTCACCATCTGTCTGTTTTGCAGGAGGTCGGGGTTTGAGTCCCAGTCAAACAAACACTCAGGGTCAGGGAGTACATAGCAAGGGGGAGTAAGAGGGGCAGCCACAATAGGCCTTTTTACCAGTTTTGGGCAGCAGTTCCCCCAAAATTTTAAGTCTACCTCCCTAATTTTGGTGAAATTTAGTGTCTCCCTTAGCCATTGCTCAGGGTCTTAAAGAAACTGAGAAGAAAGTGCTGCTTTTGTATATTTGTAAATGGTTAGACCTTCAAGTCTTCTTTTTAAGAATGTTAAAACATAGGCCTATTAGGCTTGAATTAATGTGGGAGCCATGTCCTGTTGTCAACATCTTCATCCTGTAAGGTTGTAAAGCTGATAAACAAAGAAAAATTAACAAGCAAACAATTGGTCTTTGAATGCAGAAATGTCCTACTTTACTTACTGGTATTTTTTGTATTTTACTCATTGACAGATGATGCTCCTGATAAGGAAACATTAAAACCAAACAACCACAATCAGTGTAATTGCATTATTGATAGAATATTCACTGGTGGACTACAATCTGACGTCACTTGTCAATCATGCAAGTAAGTAAAGATTCTTGTGAATAGAGTCATTGTCATTACAACAGGCCATTTCCAAGATATACTCAAATTGCCGAGAACAGTAGTTTTAATAAGTTGAGGCTTCATGTGAAAAATACAGTTAATATATGAAGAAAACTGCCTGAAGCCTCGACTTAAAACTGTTGTTCTCGGGAAATGGAGTGTATCTTGGAAATGGCCTATTACTACAATCATCAGTTTAGTATGGCATGACAAAGTTTTTTGCCCAATCTTTAATGTTGTCACATTCAACCAATTTGAAAAACCATGCATGAATATGGTTGCATCTGATTCATTGATTTTGAATCACTGTATAATCAGCCAGTGAAATCTCCTTATTCTGTGGTTTAATGTATTGGTTACCCTTGAAACATCAACAATTCAACATCAGATTTAAAGATTTTTTTTATATTTAAGCTATGTGTCGACAACTGTAGATCCCTTCTGGGATATTTCTCTTGATCTTGGCCACATAGAGCAAGGCAATGGACGAAATAGTTCTGGAGCTTCTGCTGCATCAACTCCTGATCCTGCTGTTTCTGGTATGGATCCTTTAATTTCCATACTACAAATCGTTTACCCTAAATTTCCATAATTTCACAATGGTTACCAGTTATGTCATTATCAGTAAATAAAGTGAACAACTTGATAATTTTAGGCGAAGACAGCAATGGACAGGCCCCTGAGTGTACTCACTTGGATGAGAGTTTTGTACCAAAGTCATTAATAGAGTGCTTAAGAAGGTATATTTAAGAATAAAATACATGACCATGATTTAGATGGGGTAATAGCAACAATAGCAATAATAATAGTAATAATAATAGTAATAGTAATAGTAATAATAGTAATAGTAATAGTAATAATAAAAGTGGGTGCTTATATAGTGCATTTCACAATGTCACAATGCACTTCACAGTTCAGAGTAAAGACATATTAACCACAATGAGTTATATAACATACTGTTTTCCGATTCTGAGATTTAAGAAGAATTTTATTGCTGGTTTTTGTGGAGGGAGGAAAACCTGAGAACCCAAAGAAAAACCCTTGAAGCAAGGAAGAGAACTTTGACAAACAACTCTACTCACATTTAATGCTGGGTCAATGTTGCTATTAATATGGTAACATTTATATTTGTTCTATACAGATTTACTCGACCAGAAAGACTTGGTAGTGAGGCAAAAATCAAATGCAGTAAATGTCAGAGTTATCAAGAGTCAACCAAACAGCTTTCTATGAAAAAATTACCCATAGTAGTATGTTTTCATTTGAAGGTATGGATATATTGTTGTCATCATCTCTATTATCTTGACCATCATGCATTATCAGCACCAGTGATATCACTGTATTGATCACTGCCACCTCAAACATCACTGATGCCACAACAATGTCACTACTGCCACAGTCTACTTGTAGCTTCACCATCATCGTCAACAACATCACTGCTGCCAGCACCATCATTATCAACAAAATCCAAACTACTACCACCAACATCACTGTTCACCACCACCTCCAGCACCACCCAAAACAACAACAACATCAACAAAATCAAAGCTGCCACCACAACCACCAACATCATCAACAACATCA
The DNA here is from genome assembly GCA_024752375.1 of Entacmaea quadricolor. Classification (NCBI taxonomy): domain Eukaryota; kingdom Metazoa; phylum Cnidaria; class Anthozoa; order Actiniaria; family Actiniidae; genus Entacmaea; species Entacmaea quadricolor. The sequence goes on from JANTNT010188283.1 coordinate 9,112, forward strand.
CTGCTGCCAGCACCATCATTATCAACAAAATCCAAACTGCCACCACCAACATCACTGTTCACCACCATCACCATCACCACCAGAACCAACAACATCAACAAAATCAAAGCTGTCACCACCACCAACATCAACATCATCACTGCTCACCACTATCACTGTCACCACCATCACCATCACCACCAGAACCAACATCATCAACAAAATCAAAGCTGCCACCATCACCAACATCATCAACAACATCACTGCTGCCACCAGCATCACCACCACTATGTACTACAATCATCATCAACAACATCAAAGCTTGCCACCACCAACATCAACACCATTTTTAGCACTTTCATCACCATTGTGTTATTTTCATTTAAGTGCATATATAGAGCATTGTCTTGCCATCTTGTTTATAAAACCCCTTATTCCTTCTCTTTTAGCGTTTTGAACATTCAAAAAAATCCAAAAAGATTTCTACATATATTCCATTTCCACAAGAACTGGACATGACACCATTCACCTCTATAAGGTTTGTTCAGACCTCAGAGAATATTCCTGAACTATTGCACTTTCGAACACACATTTGCATCAAATGTATCTTCTATATCTGCATTTCCTATGAGAAGCAATTATATCAATATTGAATTACCAGGTGATCTGGTGCTCTCACTTCCATTTCTATTAGCCAATCAAGAAGCATTTTTGTTGTATTGCCAAAATTTCCATATTCATTTCCAAATGGCCATTGTTTCTTCAAAATCTTTGCCATAAATTCGTTTTTTCACGTGTATTTACAAGGCAAATGGGTGGAATTAGTTTACAATTCATTATTTTTAGTGGTTTTAGTCAGAAATGTTGGAAAAGGAGAAAGTAGGTAGGAACTGTTGATTTTGACAAACAATACTTTGTGTGCTTGGAAACAAGATCACCTGGTAATGACCATTCTACTGAAAACAAAAGTTTCAAAATTGTTGATACTATTTCTCATCCAAAAGTGTTTTGCAGTTGTGTGAAAATAATGTATTGTACTCTAGAGTGTGTCTTATTTTTGTATTTTATGTCTTCGTTTTTAGATTAGGACAAAATGTAGATATTGGTACTATGGGACAAGAGAATCTATCTTGTTTATCTCACAATAGCAAGTAAGTTACTCCTGTTTGCCATTTTATTTCTACTATATTTAGCATTGAATAATTGATTTACTGATATATTTGTTAATATTTCCTATAGGTATTCATTATTTTCAGTTGTCAATCATAGTGGTACATTAGAAGTTGGTCATTACACAGCATTTATACGTCAACAACACGAGGTGAGATTAATAAGCAATTTCTGGATGAGGCTGGGTTTGCTCAGCATCCAGAGCAGATAACAACCACCAAGGTCTGCATAATTATATGATATCCAAATCTAATAATTTATTATTAAAATATATTTGTGACATAAATTAAATAAAATTAAACTTGCTTACATACGGTGTTATGAGAAGTGCCAAGTGAAAACAAATGCACTGTTCCATCAGAGTACAGCCACAAAAATTGTAGGACAATGTTTGGTCATGGAGAATTGACCAGGGGCCCTCAGTCAATGAGAAGCAAGTATATATTTTGAAAAATACAAAATAAAAAATAGTCGATGCTACTTATTAAATCATATTTATGATAAGGATGAAGACAAAGGTGATGAATGATAATGACAAAGGTGATGATGATGTTTACAGTGTTGTAGGTAATAGCTGTTATTACATTTGTGTGCAAATGAGATAATCCCTTTGTTTTTGAATCACTCAAGTGAGGCTATCAGGTCAATACAATTTTCCAATTGGAGGCATAACATACTAACTACTAATTATCTTCTCATGATTGTATGCTGCGAGGCTGCCAATGGCGCCTTGTAATGCAGCCCGTAAAGTCCTCCACTGACGTCACTGAACTGTGAAGCGCATTGAGACATTGTGAAATGTGCTATATAAGTACCCACTATTATTATTATTAATAATACAATGCATAATTGATCATTTGCATCTCATTTGCATACAATCATAATAAAAGCCATTGTAGTAATACAGAAATAACACAAATGATAATTTTTAGTAGTGGTGATAGTTTTGGAGGTACTAAATAAAGTTGATAGACTGATGTGATTACTATGTGAATGAGGATGATGAAAATGATGATGATGATGATGTTGACAATGGTGAAGGTATAAATAGACATTTTTACTGATACAGTGGCCATCTCGAATACTATTGTTTAAAACAAAATTATGGGATGCCCAGGGGGCAGTTAATATTAATTATAACAACCATACATGCCATATATTATGGTTGATAACCAGCATGTAACCTAAATTGACGATATCTAATAGATTTCTTGTTGTTTTCAGTGGTACAAATGTGATGATGCATGGATTACTAAAGCATCCATAGATGATGTGTTACAAAGTGAAGGGTAAGTCCAACTGCTGCTGCTTCTGCTAAAGCATCCATAGATGTGTTACAAAGCGAGGGGTAAGTCCAACTGCTGCTGCCAGCCACTGCCTGTTGCTGCCTTTCTCTGCTGCCTTTCTCTGCTGCCTGCCACTTTCTGCTGCTTGTTTAAGATGATAATCACTTCACCTTGAATTATGATTTCATCTGGATTTGAAAGTACTGAGAAGGTAATATTGTACAATCATTAATCCAAATGGGGTGGGGTTTCTGGACTCCCTTGACCCTCCAATTACATCTGCTACAGAAGAGTTTGTTTTGTAGTTAAAAGATATAATAGTGGTTGCTTATATAGCACATTTCAGTGTCTTAAAGCACTTCACAGTTCAGTGTCATCAGTGGAGGACTTTATGGGCTGCATTACAAGGTGCCATTGGCAGCCGCACAGCTTACAATCATGAGAAGATAATTAGTAGTTAGTATGTTATGCCTCCAATTGGAGCCAATCCCCTAGTCTTAAACGAACAATTCAACAGGTTCTTTAATGTCCCCATAATTCAGATAGGTTACAGAAGGGATGGGAGACAGGTCCTACAGTTTAAAGTCCTTATCCAAGAAGGCTTGAAAGTCTAACTATTTGCAGATATTATTACAAAGGCAGCACTTTCTCCTCTGTTATTTTAAGACCCTGAGTGTTGGTCCGGCCAAGATTCAAACCCCAACCTCCTGCACAACAGACTGGTGCTTTTACCAACTGAGCTATCCAGGTGGCAGTTTTTCTTAAATAAAAATGTTTTTTTCTTTAAAATATACATTGGTTCTTATAACTTCAGCTTACAGTAAATACAACTATTAACCTTATCTCTCTTCCTTTTTTTTTCTTTCACAGATATCTACTTTTCTATCACAAGAAAGTCCTTGAATATGAATAAAAAAAACATTAATTATAATAAACTTATTTCATTTATATGCAATAGATCTTTCCTGAATTTGCTTTGATAAGTGGTTCCAAGTCAAGATTGTACTTAATTTTTTCATAATTTGACTGTAATATTTTATAAACTTGGCTTGTAACCATTTTACAATCAGTAGAGTAAATTCCAAGGAAGATTTGCACCAATTTTTCATATGTATTAGAAAGTCAAATGAAATTGCAAAGTAGTTCTCAATTATCTTCTTAAGAAAACGTTTTTTTGGTCTCGCTTATCTTTCCTTTTTGGGATTTAAATGTCCTGCTTTTTTGCTTGCAGATTATTTGTTTATATTTTAAAATTCGATGAAAGTTGACAATGTCATTTCATTGAAGTTTTTCATGGTATCCAAGGAGATGTTACAATACTTAAGTATTGTTTCACTTTGTGGTTCCTGTATCTGTCTACTTTGTGCATGGAATTCTCAAACTGTGATAGCTTCAATTTCTCTACTTATCTCTATTTATAAGGCTGCAAAACTCTTTATTAGCCTAACATTCATTCAAGGAAACTTTATTGGTTTTCCTAATGCTAAGCGTCTGGAACATTGCATTAATTTTCTCAAATTTTTCAAAAAAAAAAACTTAAAATCATCAATGTACCTTTATGTGAATGTACTTAACATGTTCAAAAGCTTTAAAAGACTGGTTCACGAATTAATCAATTTGAGATATATTTATTGTTGATTATAGCTATTAATTCTAACTTTCAAATTCAAAGTTAGTATCAGCACTGCTTTTCAAGAATGCATAATCCAACCTTTTTCTAGAAATTCTTTTTTATATTACCTTCTTCAAAGATTTTTCTAGTTGACTCACTTTGAAATTAAGAAAGAAAGCACCTTCATAACGAGATACATTGCCATGTTTAGTGTAAACGTTTGTAAACTTACCTCCTGTTCCTTCCTTAAAGCTCTAAGAACTGTCAAAGAAAAATACAAAACAAATAAATACTGAAAAAAGGTGTTGTTGCGTTTAATTGTTGCTTGTGACCTGGGGGGACTCAGGAAAAGGACGGGGGTGCTCGTCGTACCTTTTAGGATGTCAAATTTTACTGGGCTTCCAGAGACTGAGCTGGTAACGTTTAGGGTGTTTTTGGTAATTTTTTTTAATATACCTTTATAAATTTTCCAGGAAGGTGTTCTATGATTGTCTTTTATACTACTAAAACTATAAAAATTAAATTTATTTAGTTCGTACCTTTTTAGAGGTTAAAACTCTGGTGTTGCCACGACCACCAGGATAACACTCGGATACTCTAGGGATCGTTTTCAACACTTCCGAAGAGCTTCCCCGTCATATCTATTTGGGAGTCCCTTGTAGCTTGTAACTTAAACTTATTTTTTAAAAACAATTTATCTAACTTTCAGTTAGTATTTAAAGGGAAAAGGTTTAAGGAAAAGAAATCAACTGCTTGGTCAAAATGAAGAGAAAAATGGCAAACGAAAATGAGTAGCGTACGTGGGAGGGTATAAATTTTTCCTTAAATTTTTTCTTTCAAAATTATTCCATTGTCATTATTCGGCCTTTATTTGCTGGTTGTTACCCCAAAACGCCATTTTTGCTCAGCTGTCCCCTAAAATTCAATTATTGGCCATAGTCCTCACTTACGCCGCTGATAAATTTGTGGCAGTTCAGTCGAAAAAAATCAAAAGTTCATTATTGCACTGATCGAAAAAGCTTGGTTTCTTGGTGCAAAAAAAAAATTTCTTCGTCTTGATGAGTACCAAGCCATAGCTTAACAAAACAGACGCCGTTCGCCTCTTCCGTTGGGTTCGCTTCACACACACTTCCACTACATTCATTATTTACAACACACAACACTCAAACTCACATGCTGATTTTTACGGAAAACTGGAGAACTCGGAGAAAAACCATTGTACCATAGAAGAGAACAACACATCAAACAAACTCATCTCACACAGGGGTGGATCCCGATTTTTTCAAGGGGAAGGCACATGCAATTATAAAATTGATTAGAGTTGAATTTCTGGCGGCTTATGATGTAATGGGCACATAAAAGCTCCTGAGGGAACTGTTTTTTACGGGAGCTGTACACCCCACAACACTCTCTCCTAAATCCTCCCCTGTCATATACAATGCCATTTTCACATACTCGGATATGCTTCCTTTTTTCGCGGGAGGATGAAGTCTGGAAGCGATAGAGGAAGTACACACTGTCATCGATGTCGGTGTCAAGCGCGCGTTGCCAATCATTACTGCGCACAGTTGCTATGCTATCCATTAAACATGTTATAACCCTAGTGCTTGCTTAAACTCCAAATCCTAAAACTTAAACGATGAAATTGCGGCTTAGATCGAACCTTGGTGGTCGGCAAATTGCACGAAACAGTCGCACTTTGTTCCAAAACCGCCGGAAACCTGATGCGACAACGAAACGAAACCACTCAATAACTTGCCCAGACAAGTCATTTTATCTTGTTTGAGAAGGGTGAAAATATTCGCTGAAGAACAACCAAAATACCGGAGAAATGCCCCTTAAATGTAAGCCCCCATGGGTGTGGTCAATTGCCCCTGTACCCCTGTATGTACCCCTCCTGCTAGGCTATCCCAGTGTTCCTAGCGACTCTCGTAAAGTTCCCGCGTTTATACTGAGAAAGTTTGTGAATGGCGACCAGTTAACAACTACTGATCACAGGAACGTCTTTCCTGCCTAATATTATACACTAGATACCATGGATTCACTTAAAACAGATACTGAGAAACCAGATGTAGTCCTTCCTGTGCAAAAGAAGCCTAAGTTTGACCAACTTCGAGCCGATCACGAGATGTTTTTGAAGGCGTTCGAGAGTGAGTTTGAAATCTGAACATCACATCACCTCACAGAAGCTGAGGATTTCTCGTCTTTTTGAGGTCTTTGTTTTACATTTTATTTACCTTTCTCTCTTCCTCTCAGAGCCGACTCAAATATATCGTTTTTTGAGAACAAGAAATGCTGTCCAAGTAAGTTTTAAAGAGAGAATTCACAGTAACGTTGAAACTCTGTCAAACTTCTCTTCGCCTCTAAAACTTAAGATAACATTAGCTTATTTTACGACTATATTTGAATTATACAATGCTAAAAAGTCCCTTTCTGAACAAGGTTTCCCTTGAAACTATAATATTACTACCCCTTCTTAATGATTTCTTGAATAAAGATCTTTTTTTTTTCCCTAAAATTACATTTTTTTTTTCAAAAGCCAGTCTTTCTTCACCGAACATTATCCTACATGAGGCACCTTAGGACACCAAGACAACGAAGGTGGGTATACATTCTTCGTCAAAATTATTTCCTTTGTACACTGAAACTAAGGAAGCTCTTGGTTTTGGAGTAGAAAGCTAAGGATCTGAAGGGTTTGGTCCACAAGATTTAAAACATTCGTTGGCTGTGTAGACTAAACTAAGCGAAGATGTGCTAACATGTTTGATATGCAAATTTGATGAATTGAACAAAGAAATTCATTTGCAGTTCAACAAAAACACGTGCGTTTGAACTCGATATTTCTTTCGTTTATCTCATAAGATTGCCAAATTACTGAGTCTCCAAGTTTTCTATTTCCTAATAAAACTAACTGGTTATTTAATTCTTTCCTTGATTTCTTAATGTTTTAATGTTAATCTAGTGTTGTCATTTGTATGCAAATGTACTAATTGTTTTTCGAAAAAGATTGTTTTGTTTTGGCACATGGCTTTCTTTCAAATATTTAATTGTTTTCTTGCCCTCTAGAGAACAGAATTACTCTAAGAAAACCACACATAAAAAATATTTATAGTTTTGGCATCCTATTCCATTTCTGCAGTATTTCAAATATGCAAAATCTTCAAGAAGTTGAAATTTCAGTATTATATATATGTGCATTAGAGGACTTGAGACATTCTTTTGTACCAGTTGAAATTAAGCACTTTTGGGATATGAATGTTTGGGATCTTTTGTACATACTAACATTAAACTTGTACAATTTTATAAAAGGAAATTCCCATACAAATGTAAAATTCTTTCAAAAATTAACAGATACTGATACCAGTGGTACATATATCTTGGCAATAAGAAAATTAAATGCCATGAAGGTGCAATAATGCAGGGGGTACTCCCATATATGGACTATATGGGGATGATCCACTGAACAGGGTATGGTTTTTGGAGTTTCTTGTCATGAACAGGGTATCCTTTTCCCCTATTTTCAGGGTACCTATTTTCCAAATAACCTAAGTCACAGTCACAGCCATATTTTCATCTGTTTGTTTGCCACAAAAATGATACTTGAGCTATTATTAGATCTCTTATGGTTTCTTGTTCAAGATGTACAATTTTAGCGATTGGTACTACAGGATGAGAGTATAGGGTTTGTCATAAACAGGGATATACAGTCATACCCTTAGTCATAACCAGGGTATGAGAATTTGAGTTTTTCTGGCATAAACAGAGTAACTGTTTTAGGATCCCAGCAGAGCATCCCCACCCAAATCCTGCTGGAGTACCCCCAGAAGTAATATTCAACATCTATCATAATGTTTGCTCACACAAGAATTTGAACACGTCCAAAGCTCTGTAACATCTCAGCATCACAAATTTCATAACTGGCAGTGAAATCACCAACTGTTTGCTCAAGAGTAGTACCTCATATAGTTAGGATTATTAATTATTTAGCTATTTGTATACATAGATGCAAATTATAGTACCTCATATAGTAAGGATTATTAATTACCTTTTTTTCATATTTATATTTAATTTAGTTATATTATGTGTCCCCAATTAGTGGATTAGGACTTGTGCTCTGCTATATTATCATCATCATCATCATCATTTAACTGCCACCCAGATAGCTCAGTTGGTCTGTTGTGCAGGAGGTCGGGGTTTGAATCCTGGCCGGACCAACACTCAGGGTCTTAAAATAACTGAGGAGAAAGTGCTGTCTTTGTGATAATATCTGCAAATGGTTAGACTTTCAAGTCTTCTCAGATAAGGACTTTAAACCGTAGGCCCTGTCTCCCATCCCT
>JANTNT010188394.1:0-17492 GCA_024752375.1 Entacmaea quadricolor
GCAGAACTTGAAACATCCATAATTGTCTCATTGTAAAAGCTAACACTCTTATGTACCGAGATTTTACTCTGTAGACCAAAAAGAGGTAGCAAAACAGCAACAAGAAAGAGAACATTGAAGAGTCGATAATGAGCGGCCATCACGGCGCTAGAACAAAGGTCATCCATGGTAGTAATGTACTAAATGGAAATTACAATTCAAGTCGCCAAGAATATAAATTTCATCATATTTACCTTCAGAATTCTTTAACACATTTTCAAATTTATCAAAAAAGTCGAACGGCAGCTTAGGAGGTCTGTACCAAGTCATAAAAAGAAGAGAGAAAGAATTTAGGTTTTTGACTCCAATAATAATTAATTCGAGATCATCACTTCTAAATCTTTTCTTCTAGTGAAGTTTATGTTGTTTTTTATATATAAACAAACTCCACCGCCAAACTTATTTCTATCGCGGCGAACAGCTTTATAGCCAGCGATCGATATCATATGATCAAGATCATTTAGATCTAATTTAGTTTATTTAATGCCATGACATCGACGCTTGTAAAAACATCGTTACTCGAAGTTCACCGATGTGCTTGTTTAGGCTATTTATATTAAGAGAGAGTCCGCGTGAAAACCATGCAGTCGAGTCTACACCTTACATCACCGATTTTCTTGAAACTTAACTAGTTTGTTCACTTTGGTGAGCTAACTACTCGGGCAAAGTTTTTTGACTAAAGACTAAAAAGCATAGGAGTTACAGCTATCTGAATATTTTACCGTCAAAACAGCCAAAATTAGCATAAAATATACCCGTTTCAGACTCTCTTACTTCTTCTACAAGTTAAGCAGAGAATTAATAATTTGTCTACACTTGTCTTGGGATCATCTAAGTATTCTAAAGTCAAAAGAAATATCCTATTTTAAAAGTTTATATTTTTATCGATAATTGATTTATGGCTGTTGCGGCGCTTTCGAAAAACGTTTAAAAATATGGTTGGAAAACAAGCCCAGTGTAGCGGCCGTATTTTATGGAAATTTGAAAGTTTTCCCAGAATTAATAATGATAGAGACACCTGCTCAGCGAAAAAAAAATTTGTAAAGTTTTTATTTTCTTAGCAAGAATTGCACCTGTTGGTCAAATTTCTTGTTCGAAATATTGTCACGTGACCAAAATTTTCGACCACCAGGTCAATAATTTGATAGAAAACGGTGCAGAAACCGATTAAAACTCTAAATAAACTGAAATACAGCAATTGAAACTTGATTTTGATTGACTTGTTTTCATATTTCTTTTCCATACTCACTCGTCGTCCTAAATATCATTTTATGAGCCGTCGGCAAATTTGCATGTGTCAATTTGGACTTTTTTCTTTTCCTGTTGTTGTTTTGTTTGTTTGTTTGTTTTGTTTTGTTTTGTTTTGTTTTAACTACAGGCTCATTATTTAAACTTTGTAAATTTTTCCTGATAAATCCCTGTGTCAATTTTATTTTGAAAGACTTGCATGAAATTGGGTTTGAATTATAAAGCAGACCCATAACCGGTTGATAATCTGTACTATATCCAAGTGTGCCAGTTTTCGTTCTGATAGCTACTCATCGTAAAATTATACATTTACCTTACTTGCCATTCGAATTAATTCCTTAGGTTAATATTCAGAGAGATTCAAGAAGCAAGTCGCACTCGTCTTGATTGTAAACACTCATTAACAATTTTGCAAAAATTAACAGTAACTTTTGCAACAGTTTGTTTTTTTTCGATTTTTTTTTTCATTCTTTTTTTTTTTTTTTTTTTTTTTTTTTTTTGTTTTTTTTTTTGTTTTTTTTTTTTTTGACATGAATATTGAATGTTTTTTCTACTGTACAACACTTTTAGCTAAATATAAAAATCTTGTGTAAGATGCTTTGAATAGCCAAAATGGACTTTTGCAAAACATCGACGAAATGACAACCACAAATTAAATAAAACTTGTCTAAGTATATTTAGAAATAATAAGCGCTTCTTTTAATCTGGACTGCTTCCAAAACGGACTGTCTGTCTTTGCACGGCATGGTATATGGAGCACTTGGTTCGTATCACTGAAAATATTCGTAACACTACCGGTCACAACTTTCGCATAAATCGATAAAATTGCTACCGCTAATAAAATCAAACTAGTCTAAGTTTATTAAGAAATAATAAGCGCTTCTTTTAGTTGTGACTGCTTTGAAAAGGACTGTCTGTCTTTGCTCGGCATAGTATTCGGAGCACTAAATGCCTGTCACTTAGAAAATATTCAACACTGCCGGCTAAAATGGCTGACTATGCCGAGCAAAGACTGATTTTTCAAAGCGGAGTACTGGTATTACAGCGTATAAGTAATGTTTCAAGCTCTCAGGAATGGTATTACAAAATCACCATAGAAACACTCGCCATCTTTGGCTTCAACTTTGTGAGTCTGAATATTTTCTACAAGCATCAACGTGAAAAAAAGGGGGGAAGACAAACAAATACTTTGATTATAAAACATAAAAGTGGCTTCAGACAGTGGGATTGAAGAACGAAGGTATATTATTTCGAAAACTTGGAATATTTGAAAATTTTTCATAACGCGAAGCAGAAAAACGGCCAGGAGTAAAACTTGCAAAAAGAAGTCTGCTTTCTTGGAGATTTTCTGCTGCAGATAAGCACATTATAGCCAGTAACTAATCCTTGGAATTCCTTAGTATTTCAAAAAACAAAGTTTGAATGGATAAAAGAAGCCAAGTAATTTCAACTGAACACGAATTGTTTTCGCCGAAAATCACAGCAACAAACGGTAAGTTTTGAAGTTTAGGATCAGAAGTTAGTCATGAATTACATGTGAAAATGTCCTAGAATATTATTATTTTTGCATCTTTTTAGATTTCTACAAGTTTTAGTAAATAAAAATTATTTATCGAATCTGTCTTTTGATTGTTTCTAGCTTTAAAACTGGAGTTTTTGTAAAAATCACGTGACAAAGCAGCCGCTCAAAATACACGAAGATCTGGGGAAATGGCAGTAAATTTCTTAAGTTGTTGTAAAAACAAATAATAGCATGGTTTGTACGTGACATTTGGTGCAAATACCATTGATGATGCTTCAAAATTGTTCACAATTTTGTAAGACAATTTTGAAATATCATTTGTGGTAGTTATGCCAAATATCACCTAAAACCATGCTATTACCTATACTGATATCCTTCAGAGCCAAACTAAAACTTATAATAAAACTATAATAAAACTATAATAAAACTATAATAAAACTATAATAAAACTTATAATAAAACTTATAATAAAACTTATAATAAAACTCTCTCGATCGTAAGCGACCGCGACCACCTTTCGGATTTTAGAATTTTTCATTGTTTTCCCTCTCTTGTAAGCGACCAACAAAGAAGATGTCATCCACAAAGTGCACCGTACTTCACCCATGTTCACCGTTTACCTCACATTTGCTTTATGATACATTTTTTGATGATTTACGGTACTGTCAATATATTTTATAGCGATTCAGAGTTTTCATTAATTGAGATTATCGTTGTTTGGGGTGCCTGTGTTAACTATCACGTAAGAGACCATCTCTGGTGGTCGCTTACGTGAGAGTCAACTGCAGCTATTAAAGCCATTGCACGAGCACTAATTTTTCCAAGTTCTTCTTGTAGATGTAGCAATGTAGGACACAGTGGCAAGTTACTTGTCAACAGAAATTTGCTTGTGTTGAATAGGCTTAGTCTGAGCTACAGTTCATGCATAAGCCGTATTTCACATGTGCCGAATTGCAATGCCAATCTCTTGCTTCGGCTCATTAGCATCTCATTAGCATTTAATTATGGGCAGATTTGAAATACGCCGCATACAGACCTAAGAGATGTTGGTAGACCCTAATTCCATCGCTTTCTTTTGACCAGTCATCTGAGTGATTTTCTGTCGATTGTGAAATGAAGAAGACTGCATACTAGTTATAGATTGAAAATCATAAATAAATAGCACAGTTCCGTCAATTTTTTAGTTTTTATTATGAAATTAAGGCTATTGCAAGTCTTACAACTTCGCGGCAAACTGAATCTTGGGACTCACGTCAAATGTTGTCACGTGTTTATATGAAAACTAACATCAGATGCATGGTCGAAGTTTACAAGTGTATAGTGCCGACAACCCCATTTTGAAATTTCAAGACTTCTATCTTTGATTTTTTTTGTAATAAGGTACAATTCGACAAATATTTTCTAAAGTTTTTGAATGGTACAGAAGAAATCGTATGGTCCAAGCGGCTTGAAAACAAGTGACGGCATAGTAAAGATGTAGGCTGCCAGTAAAGTGTATGGGTCATTGACGATTGACTCTTGTTTTAGTTGCATTATTGACATGCAGCTTTTTCTATAGACCGTAAGTAACTAAAATAAGTAATTTTGAGTTCGCCTTGGTTGTTTTGCTTTATTTATTGCTTTATGTTTTCTTTAATGATGCGCTATATTGGTTGCAATCAGACATAAATTAGCATACAAATACATATACAAAATCACGAAATTCGCAATGATCTCACCATTTCCGGTTAATACTTTACAAATATATTTTTTCCGTACTTGTTACCCATCATCTATAGCACATAAAAATAAATTTGTTTAATATCATTTCCCCGCCGCAGCGAAAATATTCACTATCAATTTTAGGCTATTTAAAAAGGCCATTTCGACAGCCCAAATGTAAATAAATTCCAATGGATGATTTAATACCTGAGTCATATTGTTCAATAGATAGACTAAATTTGTGCAAGTTGTCATTTCAAAACTGGATCTCGTTTTGGAGAAATACTATTGAAAATATGGCCCTAATTTTCCTTGATTTGCATACGTCTTACAGACTTAATAAATCAAACGTCCACATCTTCTCAGCGTTTTAAAATTTTTGTCTAAAACTCCACACATATGATAATCGTATACAAAGGTATCACTGTGCCAAATATCAAGGAAATCGGAGATACCCGTTGTAGACAAATATTTTTGTATTGCATGGTTTTCAGGCGGACTTGCTCTTAAGAAGACCCATTTTAAACCCTTTTATATGTTCGAGAATTTGGGATGGCATTGTATGACTATTATTAATGGTATCATTAATTACTGCATTGACAACATTATCTAATCATTGGTCAGTAAGATTATTAATAAAACGTCTATAGTTAGAAGCTAATAATAATGTTCCTTTCTTATTAAGGTGCAAGTATCCTCGGTTCAAGCAGTCTGCATTGATGTTATCGTTATTGATAAAACTAAGATTCTTACTAGAGCAATATTCTCCCAAGACTTTATTTACCTGTTTCACCTTGTTTGCCAGGGTAGCATCATCTTTTCTGATAGTCGGTGAAGAAATTGCAATGTTGACATATGGGTTACTTTTCTTAGTGACCTCCACCAGCGGTGAAAGCTTTTTCTTAAAATCACTTGGCTCATCAATTCGTAGATTCCTACATGAGCGATTACGTGTTTAGGTTTATTCCGCAAACTGGGCTTTATGAAGTCTGCCGTGCCCTCAATAGTAGCTCCAGAGAGCGAAAGGGACTTAACCTTAAGCTTGTAACCTTGGACATGTTTGGTTATTGAATCGCCTAATAAAAATAAGTCAGTACTACCTTCATATTGAAAGTCATTTGATTGATTATTTTGATACACTATCCGGTTTACCTTCATATTCACTAGTTTTGCTGACGTGTAAAGTCTTCTTTCCTTGCTTATTTCTTGTTCGCTTTGAACGTGTATTTGATGAATGGTCTTCTTGTTGCTCTAGATGAGTTGCGAGGAAGGACCCAGGGTAAAAAACATGTTGAGGGAACTGTGTCTGATCAAAATAATTTGAAGGCGGCTCAAACGGAGAAACATTTCTAGAGTTCTTTAAAATAGATAACAAATTATCCCTTTCTTTTTTATCATTTGAAAATGTACTTTAAGAATGTCTTACGGAGGAAAACTTGTCGAGCTACATTTATTTTCTAAAGATTCCAATCGTCGTTTTAAGTCACCTATTACTGATGAATTTGTTTTACAACAGGAACAGTGAATTCCCCCTTTGGGATTGGAAAAATGTTCTTCTATGGAATTAAGAGCGTTTTGTTCTTCAGCGTCGAGGCATTCAGTGTCAAAATCTTCATCGCCGCCATCTTTGTCTTCTTCCTCTAATTCTAAACTCGAATCTGAATCTATTTCCTCGGTTACGACTCTTAAGTTCATATGATTGGCAAAGACAACACCAATGTTCCTAGCCGAATGTGAAGGCACAATGGTATTGTTGACAACTTTCACTTCGGCGAGACTTTGAGACGGTCGGTATCGTGAACTAATTAGGAGAAGTTCGGTTTTGTCAGTGTTCAATTTCAACATATTAGCAGACATCCATAATTTAACATCGGATACGCAGGCATCAATCCTTGATGATGATAGTGTAGTTTCTTGTGACGTGGATTTAAACGAAAAGTAAATCTGTGAATCTTCAGCGTAAAAGTGATAACTCTTATCGTGTTTCTTTATTATGTCTCCAAGAGAATATGTATACATTAAATACAAAATAGGACCTAAAATGTAACCTTGATGAAGTCCAACATTAAGTAGATGAGGAACAGAATTCTTGCCATTTATACAAACTGCCATTTATACAAATTCTTGCCATTTACACAAACTGACGCCTCTTCTCTAGGTAAGATTTAAACCACTCTAGTGCTTTACCTTTGATGCCAAAAGAATCCTCTAGGCGTTTGAGTAGTATGGAATGGTCCACCGTATCAAAGGCTGCGCAGAGGTCCAGAAGAAGCAAAACTACGCATTGATTATCATCAATAGCTCTTAATATGTCATTGCTAACATTCAATAAGGCTGCCTCTGTGCTGTGTAACTTCTTATATGCAGATTGAAAGCGAACATGTAGGTTGTTGCTATCCATATAGGAAACAAGTTGAGTTGCCACAGTCTTTTCAATAACTTTGGAGATGAAAGATAAATTGGACACAGGTCTAAAGCTCTTTAAAAATTTGATTTTCGTTTGTCGATTTCCAGAACCCTTTTGGCACTGTCGTTGTAGAGTTCGACAATAGATTTGGTATTTCGTATGGCTTCTCCGTCGTCATTTTCTACGCAGATGTTCTATGCAGATGTACTATGCAGAGAGAGAGAGAGAGAGAGAGAGAGAGAACAAGGACCAAGGAAAAATTCTGCTAAATCTCACTGTAATCCGCTATATATCCTTTTTTTGATTATTTTCCTGGCCACCCAAAGCAAAAGCTGAATATAGCTACTGTCATTGTACAAAGGTTTGATTTATCTTTCGATGGACTAAAGGAACGTTTTCTTTTGCCATGGTTTTTGCACTACAGCTCTCGGGTCTCAACTTTCGTGTCAAGTGTAAAATGACCGACCTAAAATGGTTCGACTGGTGTTCTCCTTACCTGCTAACTCCCAAATAACAAGTCGAGTCTTTCTCTAACAGTCTTTTAGCTTTCCTTCTGGTTTCAAACTGACATTTGGTGAATTTGGTAGCTTTTTCAATCCGATTTTCACACAAAAACCCGCCATCTTGAATTTTAAGTGAAGGATGGGGTGTGGAAGCTACTTTTGCCTAAATCAGTTAGTTTAAATCGCTTCCTATTGTGTTCCAATTAATGAAAATCAAGTATTGTTTTTTTGTAATTGCTCTGAATTCCGAACTTTTGCACTGTTTTTGCACAGTTTTTCAGTGCAATTACATTGTGAAAACACATAAATTTACCTGAACAGTAGTCCCACAGCAACACAGCATTTCGAACTGTATTTTGACAGGACGAAATGTTAATACAGGCATCTAAAATTCATTCTGGTAAGTACATTGAAGTCTAATGATTTGATCAAGAAGAGCGGAAAATGTCCAAATGATAATGAACAGCTTTAATATTCGTTTTAAGTTTTACTCCTATACAATTCTTTATAAGAATCCACCATTTTAAATTGCCCTTTGAAATGTTTGCATAATGAGCCATCTTGTCCGGGATTGCTTGTAATGGTAATTTTTGGCTCACACTTCCCTTTTGAATTCTCTTAAACACACGTTTAACTTAGTCCGATGGACCTGATTTTTACAAGAGATGCTGTACTTGGATGAAAGTTTTGAACGACAGTCTTTTTTATGGTGATCATTGTTTCCATAGCAACGGTAAACAAACCTTTTTGAAAACGGTTTTCTTAAATATCTTTCGAAATTGCGCAGCTCTTGAAATGCGGATAATTGCAGCATAATCTACACTTTACAACACAATAAATGGCAAAGTTTCAAGAAAAGTTATCAGTTTGATTTTGAATAAATCGCTAAAAGTGCTGAAAATTGCTTGTTCGTCTTGGACTTCTTCATAGTCTTTCTGTAGCTCTTGCAACAGTTTTTGTTGTTCTTCTTCTTCTATTTCTTCTTCTTCCTCTTCTTCTTCTTCTTCTTCTTCTTCTTCTTCCCTTTCTTTTAGGATTCTTTCTCGATTTTCGTACATTTCTTCCCAACAAAAAGATATCTGGCATTTGCGGATTTTATTTATTTATTTTTTTTTTTTTGGTTCTTCCATTGACGTTGTAGTTTCTTCTTTGGGTGCTTCAATAGCCAAGATTTGTTGTGTCTTTTTCTTGGGCGCCCAAATGTTGCGAATGTGGCCAACACAGATGCCAAATTCTTCTCGAATCTTTTATGTTGGCATCTTCCCTTCCAAATTTTCTCTTTTTTTTTTTTTTTTTTTTTATCTTCTCCAGGGACAATATTGTTTGTTGTACCATATATTCTATATATATATTCTACATGCTTTTGGAGGTCTTTGCAATTGGAATAAACCTTATAGCCCAAAAGATGAAGAGGAATTGGTTTGTTTGGATGTGAAAGATTGTTATCCGGCGGCTTTTGAAGGACAAAGAGAATGTCGACCTTATTTTTAATTATGGTCATCCTTTCCATTTTTTAAAAAGGTTGGCTGTTCAATGTTCTTTTCAAAAGTATTTACAAAAAATGAAACCGACTTATGGATTTGCTTATGATACTTTTTGGGAGTTTCAAAAAGATTTACATCCTATTTTTGCTGCTTGGTACGGAAAACATTTTTATGAAAAACATTGGACGCCAATACCTTTATTGCATTTTATGATGGATAAGAAAATATTAACCAAGCTTTTTATTACTGATGTGATTGTGTCTAACAGCAGTTTCAGTGTGAATCTTCCAGGAGAAAATAAAGATACTACAAAAATGAAAAAAGTGTGAAAAAATTGACTCAAGGAGGTCGATGAGATGAAATACTTAGTACGTTGGGTCGTGACCGATCCTGAAGAGGCTAATTTTATTATCCATCATTGTTGCGAGGAAGGCATGTATGAAAATTAAAAAGAAAAAATTGGAAATACTTTATGTTATGTGATTTCTTTTTGGGTAGGCCACAGACCGCAATATTATCATCTTCGATCTTCGATGTTGTGTAATTCTCATATTATTGTAATGTCGATGCTTTTAAGATTTGGGGCTGATGATTTTCCTCGTGTCGCTACCGATTCGATTTATGTTCGTCGAGAACTGGCAGAACATTTACTTTCTGGGAAATGTCCTAATGTGGCTGCAGATTTGCTTTCGGCTACTCCTGGGATTTGGAGAGATTTGGAGAACCTATTATGGCATATAGAGCTAAAGTTCATTATGAGCCCTTACTCGAATATTTTTAATGGGAATTGAAATCTTGTTTCAAATTTTATTGATGTTGATCCTATTAGTTATTATTATCGGTCTTATCTTTCTGGGGCTGGTGGAGGTGGAGAAACGACTCGAGTGATGCATGTTTTTAAAGATGAGGATATTTTGATTCTTACGCATACACATCGTTTAGCTAAAGATTTAAGAGAAAAGTATGGAAAAGAAACAAGAACGTATCTTTCGTTTTTTTCATTGGACGGGCAAAGATTGGGATCCAACACACATGACCTCCAAACGGCCAAAAGTTATTCTTTGGGATGAAATATGTACGGTGCCTTTGAAAGTATTACAAATGTTTCTTCCTCATATGCAAGGCATTCAAATTATTTTCACAGGGGATCCAGCACAACCTCATCCTATAGTTGGAACAATTCCTCATGAATGGTTGAAAGAGCAATGTTTTACGAACAAATTACCAAAGATTATCGTAGTAAAGAAGAAAAATTAAAAGTCAAATCTTCTCTACGATTTGAACCCCAATGGAAACAAGTCCAAATTATGAGAAAAGCTTTACCAGAAGTTTATCAGTTGAAAAGTTTCTTCAAGCTTATCATTTGGGTGATGTTATTTTAGCTCCTAGAAGAGTAGCTCGTAGTAGAATAGGACAACAATTGGTCACATGGTACAAAAGCCGCCTTGCTGGATGGCAAACTGCGCACTGGGACATCAAAAACAAAGAAAAGTCAAGGTTGACTGGTTAAAGTCGCTTTGTTCCGAAGGTTTTCACATTCCTTTGTCATCCAGCATGGCGGATTTTGTACCATTTGACCAACTGTTGCAAAAGGCCTATTAATGATGATCTTTTTAAAAGGGCTGATCAAGTGCCTTTGATGTATAAACCGAAAGATAGTCGGAAACAAAATATAAATGTAAGAGTTCCGTGTTTTTAACATAGCGAAAAACACTTGACAACAAAATATTTTATTCCTAATTTTAGGCTAACGGCTAAAACTGCTTTACATCATCCGGATTGGAAATTAGGTTTTTCGATTACAGTACATGCTTTTCAAGGATTAACCATTCATAAAAAAAAGCGTGGATTATAGATGATTTTATGTGTTGGTCCAATTTGGTTTATTTAGCCATGTCCAGAGTAGAACATTTTTCTCAACTAAGACGGGTTAATTAAACAATGCGATGAAGTGAATGAAAAGAAAGTCTATGATAAATTAGAGTCCTATGCTAATAACTATAAAAAATAAAGGATTTCAATCAGATTTAACGTTTGATTTTTTTGTTACTTCGAAAAGGCCAAAAAATAGATGCAAGTTATGCAACATACCTACGCTGTGGGCCAATTATGAATCGCATAACGATCATCAATTCTCTGTCGATCGATTGGATAATGAACAAGGACATTTTCAAACGAATGTGCGATTGACTTGTCTCGAATGTAATTTAACTCGAGGGTACTGCTAAAAAAATTTTCTTTTACAAATCCTCTACTGGGTGCTTTTTTATTAGGATCCATTGATTCCAAATAATAAAAAAATGGGTGATCCTTCTTTAATCACTGCCTTTGATATATTGTAAGTTTCTAAAGACCAATTCGGATCCGTAGCTCTTTTACTGTCGCCTTCTAATTCTCCAGGCTCATAAAGATATCTTACTATAAAATCTTACGGTGATTAAATTCTAACAAAAGAACTCGGTTAGCAAGGAAACCCAATTCTTTATTATAATATCATTGACACTGTTTCCATTGTTAATTTTTCCAAAATTGTTAATTTTTGAGTGCTCTTTCAGCTGGTAATAGTTGTTTTTATGTAAATGATCTCAGTTTGAATATCTTAAAATCCTCCATTATGAAAGTGGTCTATACTAAACAATTACAATCCCTAGTGTTTTGTTGATGTATATACGGGTGTGTGTGCTTGTTTATTTCCTTTCAAAATAAACACAATATAATACTGAAAGATACACGCTTAATTCATTCAATTTTTTATTTCTTATTTACAGAAAGCGTGCTGCAAAAGGGAGAGTAAGGGCAAATTTAAAACGGAATTAGCTGAAAGTTTGAATAAGCAAGCGGAGGAAATGGAAAGGAAATGAAATGACAACAGGAGAAAGAAGTAGAAGGATGAAGACAAGCTGAAAAAGGAGATGGAAAAAAGGAGAAAGAAAAGTAAAGGATGGAAATGCAGTAGAAGGAAGAGAAGATAGTAAAATTAACAGTAGTCAACTTTCAAATTAGAAGTAATGATGATAAGATGACAAACTTAGAGCTATATTAAGGCAGCTATAAATGAGGAGCTAAAAGCCTCCAGGAAATTAAAATTATTCTTGCTATGCTATATATTGATAGGCAAACTTTGTAACTAGTGCAAGATTACGACATTGAATAAAATGGAAATATAACTCTAAGTTTGTAATCTTATGATCATCTACTTCTAATTCAAAAGTTGAATTGCTGAACGATGTTATCATTCCTCAGACTATTGTTAATTTTACTATGCTATAAACTGTCGGATGGCTCTGGTTTTTTGAAGACAAGAGGAAAAAACGAAAAACGCTAAACATGATAGTTGTACAATATTTAAAAAGCATATCAAATTTATTGCATACATTTTGAATTTTTGCTACTTCTAGAGCTAGATCTACATGTACCAATCAAACCTGCAACGGCAATTGTAGTTTGGATAACTATTGCCAAGAAAATGCTCTTAAATAAAGCCTCTCTATGAAATAGAGATGCGTTTGAAGCTAAAAAATAGCGCGAGGATAGTGCTCCTTGTGTGACGGTCCCTCGGCCGAAGTCAGATCATTTGTATCAAAACCCGGGTCCTTCTGCAGGTACCGGAGACAGAAGACGTCACAATAGGCTCACAATAGAACTTAAATAATTAATTCTTTTCAATCCATAGTTTCGTTCTATTGTGACGTCTTCTCTGCCTCTCTGGAATCCGGTACCTACAGAAGAAACACAAAACCCAAAAGTTGCGCTCTAAATACTTATTTTACACAAAACACTCGTTAAACAAAACCTTCAAGTCTAAGTAACATGAATGTATACCTTAGGAGGGCAAAAAGTATGTGATAAAATGACAAAAGTCAAATTTTTTAAAGAACTTTCACAAGTTAAAGGTAAATTTATATTTTTAATGTAGTTTTCACTATTATATTTATTATTATCACAATATTTTGTCTTCTAATGTTAAAATATCTACAATTAGCTGCCAGCTTAATCTTTTTGACACTTAAATAAAGTTTATGTATGTTGAGTTAAACTTGTATTATTGTAAAGAAAATACAGCTTTGAACAGAACGACTCAGTGAAGGAATAATTAGAAATTAGAATGGACGCCATCTGATGAAAAATGGTTTCAAAACCAAAGACAATTGCGAGGATGCAAGTCAAAACACAGGTAGCCCAAGCATCGTTTTTGTACTGGATTTGCTATATGAAATATATTGGAAAATATATATGAATACTATAATAACCTAAAAAAATTTTTTCGGGAGTTTAAAGTAGTGATGTTGTTAAAGATTGGATTTTATTTGTCTTTAAGTGATTTTTAGCCGTATTTAACGGTTTTCAAGCGATTTATGAAATTTTTCCCTCTATAGTATATATAAATGACAAGGTTGGAAACCCTAAATCAGCGAAAATTTCAATGAACACACGAAATAAAATACTAAAATCATCACAGAACTGAAGAATGTAAATTTCCCCATCTCAAGAGTACGACGGAAGTCCCAAAAACACTGAATTTTCTGCATTTTATTTATAGTTTTTTTGTAATTTTTCTTTCACCCGAACCGTGCGACGGATCAAAACTCACCCTTGACATTTCTCAAGCTTCGTCGCCAAGCACCAGATATAACACGCATTGTGATGCTAGTAATGTTGCTGGTGTTCGCTTTCTCAAGTTACTGGATACGTTTGACCTTAAGCAAAACATTATTGGTAGTACACATCGAAATGGACACACCCTTAATTTGATTATCACTAGGAAAGGTGAAAACATTGCTAAGGATTTCACTGTTGTTGATCCAATCATTTCTGACCATTTCGCTGTGTCCTGTAACATCAGCCTCCCCAAGACTGCTAATGCGAAGAAAGTGAAATTTGTTCGTAAACGTAAGTCTGTTGACATCTTACAGCTTCGTTCTGATATTGATTCCTCTATTTGTCTA
Organism: Entacmaea quadricolor; assembly: GCA_024752375.1. Classification (NCBI taxonomy): domain Eukaryota; kingdom Metazoa; phylum Cnidaria; class Anthozoa; order Actiniaria; family Actiniidae; genus Entacmaea; species Entacmaea quadricolor. The sequence goes on from JANTNT010188394.1 coordinate 13,851, forward strand.
CAAAGGATGATGTTTCGTTACTTGCTGAACGTTACAATCAAACTCTCTCATCTCTACTGGAGAAACATGCCCCGTCTAAATGGCGTGTTATTACTATTCGTCCAAAAGCTCCATGGTATGATGATTCAATCTCTTGTGAAAAATCGAAAAGAAGAAAACTTGAAAGGCGCTGGCGTAATTCAAATCTTACCATATATACAAATATAAACTAGTTAATTATCTCCTTTCCAAGTCAAAGATGCATTATTACCAAAACCTGATTTCTGAACACCAGTCTGAACCAAAGGAACATTTTTCGACTATAAACAAAGTGCTTCAGTTAAGCTGCCGACATGGACTGAAAATAACAATGATCTGGTGAATCCCTTTTCTGCCTTTTTTGAGAAACAATCTAACATCAGATCAGGCCTCGAACGTAGACACCGTGGTATTGGCATTGGTGGTCACCTTTTGGAGATTCCTATATGTAAATCCAAGCTCAGTACTTTCAAACCTGTAACCATCACAGAATTATTCAATATTATAGGTAATACTTGTGGCAGATCTTGTAAGCTTGATCCGATTCCTGGATCTCTCATAAAAGCCTGTTTTAACAACATTCTACCAGCTATCAACAGAATCATCAACCTCTCGTTGAATCAAGGTGTGGTGCCCCTTTCTTGGAAGGAGGCTTTAGTGAAACCCCTCCTTAAGGAATTTTCTCTGGACCACGAAGTGCTGTCAAATTATCGATCAATTTCCAATCTCCCATTTGTCTCAAAGTCATGTGAAAGGGTCGTTGCATCACAGCTAAATAATTATCTTATCTATAATAGCTTATTTGAGAGTTTTCAATCTGCTTACAAAGTTGGACATAGTACTGAAACAGCTCTATTACGTGTGCAAAATGATATCCTGTGGGCCATTGATCAAGATCAATGTGTGTTCTTGTTGCTCCTTGATCTTTCAGCGGCATTCGATACTGTCGATCATCGTATTTTATTGAAAAGACTCAATAATGACTTTGGCATCTCTGATACTGCCCTTAAATGGTTTACATCGTAACTTACTGGAAGAACTCAGTCTGTTATTATTGAGGATACACGTTCGAATGGTTGTGCTATTAGCTGCGGTGTCACATTTAAAACGTCGATTGCTGGTGATATTGACCTAGCTCGCTTGAAACTAGAGGCATGTGTACGTGATGTTCATTACTGGATGCTCATGAATAATCTTAAGTTGAACGATGATAAAACCGACTTATTAGTACTCCATGCCAAACATCGTCCTGCTCTAGTTTTTTGGGTCTCTTGAAGTATCTAATACAGCTGTTATGCCAAAGGAATCTACAAGAAACATTGGTGCTATTTTTGATTCTACGCTATCTTATGATCGCCATATTGCACAGGTGTGTAAATCGGCATTCTATTCCATTCGATCTATTGCACGTCTTAGAAAATACCTCAGATCTCAGCTTGTAAACCACCAAAACTCTTGTCAATGCGTTTGTTATCTCAAAGATTGAGAATTGCAATTCTTTACTCTATGGTCTTCCTAAACATTGTATTCAGCGTCTACAGTATGTATTAAATTCAGCTACAAGGCTTGTCAGTTCTTCTATTACACCGTTGTTAAAGTCTCTTAATTGGCTACCAGTGGAACAACGAATTGAGTTTAATATTCTGCTCTATGTTTTTAAAGTGTTTCAAGGTACAGCACCTTCCTATCTAGAGGAACTGTTATCACTTTACATTCCACATCGTTCCCTAAGGTCTAAGTCCAAGTTGTTATTGACACCGAAGCATTTCGACCTCACAAACTATGGACTGAGAGCATTTTCTGTAAGTGCTCCTAAAGTTTGGAATAAATTCATTTGCCTTTTGAAATTAAATCTAGTTCATCTGTAGATTGTTTTAAGAAAAGTTTGAAGACATGTTTATTTAAAAGAGCATACCAGGTTTAAGTTTACTTTAGGTTTTAATTTAGGATTTTCCAGTTTGTATTCTTATTTTAATTTTGGATTTTTTAATAAGCTTTTAACATTTTAGTATCATATATAGAATGTATTCTTTTAAAAACAAGTAGTATGTTTTGGTTAAGGATTATTAATTGCAAAGCGCTTTTGGATTTTTAAGGAAAAAGCACTATATAAATAAATTATTATTAAATTATTATTGGCTGATGAACATTTTCCAAATTTTGACAATTTTCCTGTCAACGGGTAGGACCGTTCGTACATTATACTGCTCTCCGCGGTCACCTAGAGATCAATTTATCTTCCTTTTGGAAGGAGGAACAGTGGGTAAATTGTACTACGCTCCATGGAAACCAGGCCACGGACACTGTCGACAAATGCATGTAAAGTGCAAAAGCTAGCGAAAACGGCTTAATATTCAGGAAAAATTCCAGGAAATTTGAGAAAAAATGTTCACTCAAAGCAACGTTTCATATGTATACAAGGGAAAAAACCTGTAGTTTAGGCCTTTAATTCATTTGAACTTATGGTCCCCAAAGCTTTTTGTTAATGATCCTGAGCAAAGTTTACTATTAGTCCGGGAGCCCACGCCAAGATAAGGGGCTAAAAAATGAGTTTGTTTACTTGTTAAGCTAACAAATTTTGAACTACCCAGTAATGTTCTTTGGTCATTGTTTCCAAATTTCCCGTGTAAGATCTTTAGAGTTTAGCGGAAATCATTGATAAAAGGCCATACTTATGGCATTCAAGAACACTTCCTTTACTATCAAGTGTTTATTGTATAAAGTCTAAGTTATCTGCGGCACACTGAGTAAATGCACCAGCTTCAATGTTAGACAGTAAAATTGCCTGATAATATCCATCATCTTCATCAAATCTACTCGAATTGTCTTCTGCCCATTTTGTTTCGATTTTTTCGCAATCCCAGTAGTCGATACAGTGACCATGGTGGTTAAGCATTTTAACTATTACCTTTCCACGAACCATGGTTTTGATAGTGACTGCAAGTTCTACATTTTTGGCCATTTTCTTCCTTCCACCAGAGTTGAATGTTATAATGTCTTGTCCGATGGCAAAAAGGCAAATTTTTAGTCTTTCTATGCCTTTCAAGTCACTATGGTCTTGACTTTCGCCCTCGATTGGTGAGAGATCTGCATCAAGGGCTCTTTGCATATCAGAAACAACTGTAGTCTTAAAGGGACAAGTTCGTTGGCCCTCTCCAAACTCAAGTCAGATAAATTCAAGGCATTTGTTTCGATTCCAGCTACATTTTTAATTTCATTAATATCAGTTGCGTGGTACAAGACTCAGTCATAAGTGTCTGTTTCAGACGAGGTAGTGTCTTTGGAAGAATTGCATGAACATCTTTTAAGTTCTACTACAAGATTGATGATTTCACCAAAGTTGAGTGAGCCACTGCATACAAGCAGTGAATGAAAGGCTGTCTTTTCTTCATATTTGTGGATTATTCTTTTCAGGTTTTAAACTTTTTATGTTTCAGCAATTTTTTTGTCAACCCCAGCTTCCGAGTAAGGTGGTTTAGCAAAGTTTAAAATGTCATAGGCTCTGACTTCATCATTGAGTTTATAGCCAATTTCATCAATTAAATTGAACTAGACGCTCCCTGAGCGTTTACTCGGGCTTCCTATTGCTCTGTTGCTTTTAAATGACAGCGGCAGGGCAGAAAA
>JANTNT010188505.1:0-27500 GCA_024752375.1 Entacmaea quadricolor
AACTTTATGTGGATAACTCTTTATAAAAAGCAGTATAGCAAAAAGTTTAACGTTAGAAGTTTGTTTTTTAAAGGTTTTTTATCTACGCAGGCGAAATTGGTGAAGATCGCCATGTTTTTCCATTATAGAATTCAGTGCGAACCGATTACCATACGAATTTTCTCAAAAACGACCACGGTGATCTCCATTTCCTTTTTGGCTCTGTGATACAATCTAACCAATATCCATCATCCATGAAAGTAAAAAAAAAGTTTAGTTAGAACATTTGAACGCGAACGTCCTTAAAAATATAAAACGTAGAATGCGACGTTCGTATAAGTAATTTGCATGTCTAACTGAAAAACTGAACTCAACTAAAAGAATAATAAAAAAAATCAAAACGAAATGATATTAAAATAAATAGATAAATAAATAAACAAATAGATTAATCAATTAAATAAATAAATAAATAAAATAAATAAACAAACAAACAAAATCCAGAAAAAAGGTACTCCTACCGAGTACAGTTAACGCTTAACTGTACTGCTCTCGTCCAATCAGAATCGAGTAACTTTGTCGAGTGTATTATAAATGTGATAATACGAAAAATAAAACTAATGGTTATGAAGGAAGAAAGGAATAATAATTAGAGGGAGAAAAAAGGGTCCTTTGAAGGTACTGAACAGCCAGCAGCAATTTTCACCCCTTTCCACCATTCACAGTATGCTTGGAACCGGGAGAAGATTGGAGGCGAGTCTGGCCTTTTCGCAATCAAGCAAGGAAGTGAGCCAAGGTTGGGCCAAGTTTGTGACATCTATTCCTAAGGAAGGTTGAACTAATATGAGGAGGGGCAGGAAGATTGTCAATTTTAAAATACGACATTTTCAAAAGATAACTAGTGATTAAACTAGTTTGAGCTGCGTCGTTGAATAATGCATAGAATCGATGGATGGGTTGTAGGTTATTTCAAACAGCGTCAATAAAAAACGACTATACTTAACTGATGTTTCGGACGTTCGTCCATCGTGTTTCAAATTACATACTCATCCATCGATTCCAGAAAATTTTCAGAGCCCTCACTTCTAAAATTGCCAAATTTTGCGGCCCCCCAATGTGTAGTGTAAAAATAGTGTAATAAACATTTCAATTAGCCATCCCCAAAATATAAAGGCCCCTCCATATCTTTCAGAAATTTAAGGGCATGCCCTTCATGACCCCATCAGTCATAATAAATGTTTCTTCCCTTATTGAAGAAGTAAACTATTTTAACAGAAAGAAAACATCTTAATTTTGTGAAATTTGATCAAGTTTTGAAAGGGACAAAATGATGTATCATAAAATTGATATAAAACAGAGAATGTATGGTTTGAAGGGAAGTTTGTCGCGAAGTACAACCATACATTTCTCACTCTCCCTTTTTTTCTCTCTCTTTTGTGCAACAGCTTTGTCAATGTGAAACCAGAAGCCTTGAAAATCAGTGCGGAATGTGCTAATTTTCATGTGCTTCATGCTGTTTCTGATTAAAGGGTCATTTTCTCGATAACTTTAAACATAACAGATTTGAAAACTTTACGGTAACACGCGTAAATAGTTAAAACGAAATGGGGTGGAAGCTTTCATCAGAATGATTGCGGGATCGAGATGCGTCATTCTCACGTCGTCATAAACAGCATCACATCTCGTCTCCACAATCATTCTGAAGGCTTCCACCAGAGAAGCCGAAACGTCATTTTATTTTAACTACTTACGCGTGTTACCATAAAATCTATTATGACTAACTCAAGCGAAAGCCTCAAAAGTACCGTAACTTTAAATATATTAATTTTTAAAATCTCAGTACTTGTCTCTTGCTTGATTGGGAAAAGGCGCTGCCTTTAACTAAACTTGTCCCTCCTTTCCCTCTTTAAAATATATATATAATTGAATATGGAAGGGAGAAGTACTCTTAATTAATTTAAATTTCTTTAAAAATTGATCCTAATATATACGAGACTCTGGAAAAACGGAAAGTTGATAAAAACGATTCCAAAAACTGACTGTCTCTTCTTAGACTTGTTTTCACTGGTACAACTAAGGAAGTCCGACATGTGCTTGCGTTTGCCTGAATCCATTAAGATGTGCTGTTATACTAGGCAAATTTCCTTGTAAATGTAAATGTAAACGAGACATTTATAACGCGCATATTCTATATAATATACTCAAATGCGCAGGACCGCCATTAACGTGGTCATCCGAGCCACGTGAAGGTCTAACCATTTGCAGATCTTATTACGAAAGGAAGCACCTTCTCCTCAGTTATTTTAAGACCCTGAGTGTTGGTCCGGCCAGGATTCGAACCCCGATCCCGCACAACAGACCGGCGCTTTGCCAACTGAGCTAACTGGGCGGCGGTTGCAACTTGTCAATTTTGTTGCAATTCAAGTTGCAAGAGAAATTGCCAAGTGTAACATAGTCTCGCAATTTTGTTGTCGCAACCGTTGCGGGAAGTCAGTAGGATCGAGTTCTACTTTTCGGAACACAATTGCGAGACATTGCCTACTGTAACCCCCCTTGCAACTTTCTCGCAACGATTTGTGTGAAAAACAAATAACATTCGCTTTTATTTATGCATCGTGTTTATCCCAGTCCTTTGCCGTCGCCATTCCGAGACAAGTAGCACAATACATTGTCCGTTCTTGCAACTGGAAAGCACTATTTTTACCTTGCAACAAAATTGCGAGACAAGTTGTAGGAAAGATTGCCTAGTTTAACAGCACCTCTAGATGGCAATTGCTCTAAATACGCTGCTTGCGTGAGAAACGTCCATAGAACTCGCACGAAAATTCTTTGACAAAGGACGGTCTTTCTAGTGAAAGCTGAGGCAATAACGCATCATAGTATCATAACCTTTAATCATTGCTAACATTGCTCTAATTAAGATCTTAATGCGCAGGCGTGATGAAAGATCAGTCAAAGAGCCGCATGCTGTTAATAGCGTAGTCGTGATGGCTTTGCTAGTTAACAGCCATTGATCTTAGTTGGCAGAAAGTGACGTTGTCAACGCGTCTCACTTGAGTGTTGATCGATTACACGTGGATGTACTATTAGTTCCAGAAATCAATCTGTTTTGCCAGCGGTTCATTTGAGGATTGTAACAGATACAGCCCGAGCTCTTCTGCGTTTCTTTTGATCAACTTAATTTGCACACTTCAAGCTCTTGTAAAAGCGGCTTGTAATGAGCTGTGATCCGTCAATCACATCAAACATTCTTACAAAAGTGCTCATAAGTACCGAGTGTGTTACAGTAATTTTAACACGAACGCGTAACTCGTTAATTGAAATATGCTTCAATTCATGTATTGCGCACTTGGCTTAAGATCTGTAGTAAAATGGAATCCAATAGAGGCGAAAAGGTCAGGAGGCGTAGGGGTCTTTATCCCTAAGTACTTCATATTTTCACGTACTTTCTCCTGACGGACCAAATGCTAAGTGATTTAAGCCTTTTTTCGTTTTTTAATGATTCTAACTCTAAGAAAGACTTCTTCATCTCACTTTTGGTCTAAATATAGCAACGGTGGCATTCCAGTGGTTTTCCTTGAATCCAAATAGGCTCAAAAAAAGCCGCAAGACCAGATTTATTTTTAATGGCTTCCAAATATCGCCCCGACCCTCAGCAAGATGGCAAGAGTGAAAAAAAGCGCACCTATTACAATGAAGGGGGGCACATTAACACAAACACTTTTCAAATTTCATCAAGAGGACGCTCTCCCCTTACATTAATGACTTTTAAATCGTTTCCGTTAATTGTTTTGAGCATGATTTAGCGAGTCTCATGGCTCAGAGGCAAAAGGTATTTGAATACGCCGACTTATGGGGTATTAATTCCGTTTCTTTCCTTTGCATGTTAGCGCATTGCTGAACCCAAGACAAACAAGGGCTATGAAGAAACCATATGCCATAGCCCGGTTTGATCCTGCATGCCATTTCAAGTATTTCTTCCATATTCGGCTAAGATCTGCTTCGGAATGCCAGGCAACATAATATGCTTCTTAAAAAATGATCCACATATTAAACACAACTTCAGAAAACACTTTCAAAATTTACTGTCCAGTAAACGACTCCCAATTGGCTGATTGATGGATGGAGGATGATAGCTAGATATTTCAAAATCCACTTATCGTAAACAATCGTAGACGCTGTGTCGTTCCAATTACCTCGTTGATGTATAGGTCAATGTCTGAACACCCCATCAAACCTTGAAACAATTCGCACAATCCTCCCGCAGGAAACTCATGGACAATGAACACGCGCAGCTTTAAAGCATTAAACTGTATTCCTAAAATCTGTTATGAGAAATCCCCAAGTATATCGCATTGACTTCAACGTACACAGCCTTCCCAAGGCTTTTGAGAAGGTTCTGATTCCCTTAATATGTGAAGAAAGTGCTTTTCCGAGCACACTTCTGTAATCTATCACATCATGCGATCCGTCGTCACCAGGCAGCAATTAATAAGTACTAGGTAATCCAACCCATGGAATTATGTTCAAATCACGAAATACTAGTTTATAAAGAACGCATCTCAACGGACAGGTCTTTACGTGTGCATTAGCGCTCAAACGGACCAAAGCAAGGTAAGGGCCATCCTATTCTTACAATGTTTGTACTTTAAATCTTTGTTATTTGCGTTCATAAAGTGCAATAAAACTAAAAGTGTTCGTAAGTGATGGAATTTTCATTCAAAAGCCTTCACAAATCTATTCAGTTCTATGTTGAAATGAAAGAAGTGGTGTGTCATTATTACTCCGTCTTATCATTCCGGCGGAAAGTTCTAAAAGCTGCGACTTACAATTACTTCTAAAGTTTTCAATTATATCTTACCCCCCTGGATTATGCACTGTTGCTTTTAACGATCTTTTTTCTTTAGCAATGAAAACGAATTAGTTTGGCTTTCTTGTTCTATGTATAAGATGTTGCATGTCTCTCGCGCGCAACGTCATGTTTATCGTGCTCTTGTGCAAGCGGCGAAGTTCCAGATTTCTTAACATTAGAAAAGCGAAGATAATGCTTGTTGCTCATTTCTTTCTCGATCCAATGTAAATCATAACTGATAAATAGGTACCTGACTTTCATCCCCCATAAGTTATAAGATACTAATTGCGAGATTATTTGTGTATAAACGTACCACTAAAGCAAAACGTTACAGTTTCTTATACAATCTTTGGTTGAAACAAACCTTCTCCACGTAGCTTTCACTCAAATGTTGCTTGGATATCAAAAATAGCTCCTTTCCAAAGCAAACTTCACAAAATCAACCTTCCTTGAGCCGAGTACGGTAGAGGGAAGAATATACGGATATTACATTACCTTATAATGGTTCAAGGAAACATGGTAAGAGATTCTATTTCTTCACTCGGAAGAATTGTTTAAGAAAAATACAAGTTTAGAAAGACTTAACATCACTTCTTAAAGGAAAAAAGGTGCAAAATTAATTTGTTTGCTCAAGAATCACAGCAAGAATCAAATTTCGTCATTGAACGCACTTCGTCACCAAAAGTCACCATATTCTATAATCCTGTCGTTCAACGAAACCCATTTACAATCAGATTTTATTTTGAGCAGTACGGGTCAGAACCGGTGAAGCTCGTTTTCCTTAAGGAAAGACTTTGCTTTGATGTACAGAATGTGATTCAACTGAAGATACGTCAGTTGAATTCTGGAGGCTGTAAAAGCTAGAAAGAATACAGGGCCAGATGATGTTTGTTTACGAAATGTTTTCGATTCTTTGTGAATCTGAAACCAGTGTTTTGGTTTCCGGTTAATAAAATAGTTGAGATTACTGGATACCCTCTACACACAAATACTGCTGTGAGGGTTATTGGTCATGGCAAGTGGCGTTAACAACCATTTCCCCAAAAAGGAGAAACCTGTGGTAAGCAAAATAGCTTAAGGAAATCCTTAAAATACATTAGAAGTTTATGTCTGGTTACTTATCCAAAGCATGTTGGAGAGAGTTTTGAAGTCGTTCAAGAATATGTGATGGTTGAATGGCGGCTGTGTTGAAAAATCGTGATGAAGATAGGAATAATGTATGATACTGAAAACCTGCACTAACGACAGTGAATATGTATTGGAAACTACAGTTTAGATTAGTTTATTTCATTTTCTTTGATGGTATCGTATGGTAGATAATGTTGGTATTTCGTAGTAAGATGTTAACAAAAACAAAGAAAGTTTTCTGAAATTAAGTTTGTTGATGCTAATGATGATAATAATACACTTCTAGAGCGCCATTTCCCAAGGGTCCAATACTAGCGCACGTTTTTTTTATTTGTTATTCATCGTTCGTGATTGAGTGATGTTTTTTGTTATTGTAATATCTTGTTAATATCTTGTCCATTTGGGCGATGTTCCTGTTGATTGTGATCGAAACGTCGTAAGATGATTTATGACAAATTTTCTAATTGTGATCACTTCAGTTATCTGTCGTATATAATCATATTCACATTTTACAACCACAACTTCCCGTAAGGGGCTCTTCCGTTGGGTTCGCTCCACACACTGTACTACCACTATACATTCAATATCTACATCACACAACACTCAAACTCACATGCTGATTTTTACGGAGGGAGGAAAACAGGCCTCGTAGCATAGGAGAGAACAACACATCAAACAAACTCAACAAACTCGAAATATATATATACACACACACACGTACATAATACATACATATTGTATGAGATGTTGATCAATAGAAATTGTTGATGAGATTGTTGATGGCGATGCTACGAAAGACAAACACTAAAAACATGAACTCGATCCTCCTACAATCAAAACAAAGGCAGCCACGCCTCAAGACATCTTTAGTGCTCTTAGATTCTTCTACCCAAACACAGAATAGAGGAGTATTCCTCCTGGTGTTACACATCAACAGCCACTCGTAGCGTCGCGACAAACTTGGCAATTGCTTAGAGATGTAATGCATAAATAAAAGTGCAAGTCCAAGGTACAACATGCAGAAAGATTTAGTTGTCATTAACGATATTTTACTCATAACATTTTGACTTCTTTCGACATTGAGAGAAAAATGCAAAGAAAAAGTTGCATAAAAGAAGGGGGTACCACAACAGCTGGAGAAAAGATCCCAAAGTAATTCTCACAATAAGGTATTCAGCTTATAGTTAACGGGCAGAGAGTCTAGAAGAGACAGAGGTCATAGTAAACTGGAATTTTAAGAGATGGTCGACATTAAACCCCTTAAAGAAAATGATGAAAGGAAGACTTTCCCAGGGTCAAGGTAAATAAGCCTAGGATTGTTACATTGCTGTTTATCGACATCCTTTCACGGTGTAAGAATGGAATGAGGATCTGTTTAGTGAGGCTCTATGCCGGTCCGGATCAGTCTTAAACATGGCTGCTGTAAGGGTCAAGGTAGATAGGATTGTTACATTGCTACAGTAGAAAGCGTCAACATCGTTCGTTCACGATGTAAGAACGGAATGTTCGGATCGATCAATCTTATTATATCGCTGCATGGCTGCTACTGTATCCATCCATGTATCCATTTTAATTCACACGTACAGAAATACATTACCCCTCGCGCAGGAAAGTAAAAATTGATAGTATAATTTTAAGTGGATTAATATTTGACCGTCGATTCCGGCTCAACTTTCTTAAACGATTACCAACTGAACATATTTGCGGTTTGGAGAAGGTCAGAAACCATCTTTTAATAGAAGCTAGTAGAGCGGCGAAGCCTAAAATCGTCTAAAATGGGGCTGGTTACTCCGGTCACGGAGTACAAAGTGGATATATTATACATATGGATTCCGGTACATTTGGTTTTAAAAATATTTGGGTTTGGTTTTGGAATAAGTATCACCTTTGAACCTAGTTAAACTAAAAATACCAAATCCACTAACAATAAAAATACCCACTAGGAAAGGCAATATACTCAAAATAGGAAGAAAAAGCGACAAATAAAACTCATGCAGCGATATACTTGTCAACACTTTGATTAAAGAACAAATGTAAGAAGTTATTACATACTAACAACATACCATTTAGGCGTCCTAAGGCTTCTTGCTCTAAAAATGTTCTCCGCAGTAAAACCGGCTTAACCTGTGAGATGGTTTCACTTTTTCGCATTTTGAAAGTGCTGCTGGTAACTTTCCGTTTGGTTGAGGTCTTATTGTTGCAGGACGAAAACTTTCAAAAGAGAGAGAAACTTAGGCCCAGTTCAAACGTCGAACTTTTCATGAGCCGAATCTAATTAGATCAAAGGAAGCCGCCTAATTATCTATTGTTTGTAATGCATTCGGCACATGAAAAGTTCGACGTTTGAACTAGGCATAAGGTTGTAAAATAGTAAAATTTCAAAGCGGCCGGTTTGCACAATTTAACCCTGAACATCTGATTACACCTTCGCGATACTCAAAATACCTCACTCGGAATCAAAAGGCTATTCGTGAAGTTATTTGCAAGTTACCACAGTTCTCGAATATTCGATGATCCTTTGGGGGTGATAAATTCATTAATAAGGCATTTCAAGATTCCAACAGTGTATTTGTTGTGCATTTGTGAAAATGCCTCACTAAGTCGCTGCTCTTTGCCTCTGTAGGAAGAATTCATTCACTGAAAGGGGTACGTACCAAAAAAAAAAACCCAAAAAACAAACAAACAAAACAAACAAAACAACACCAACTTACAAATACATTTATAATCAGTATATACAATCCAAAATCAAGCAATTCATATTTAGATAGCCAAAATTATTTTACTTTCGAACAATTTTGCTTGGCGAAATCTACTTTCCAAAAGAAATAGTCCACGTTTTTGGAATATTTCTAGTATGTTTATTTGTAGCGTTAAGACAAATCCACCGCCCCCGTAAAAGTTTGGAATATCCAGGTTCATCTGACAATTTTTTGTCTGTGCAATTTTGCGAAATTTGTTCCAGATGTTACCGTGAATTAGAAGTTGAAGCCGGTAATAGTAATTCTATAACTTCTTTTTTTTTCCGAATGTGTTATCAAAAATGATATTATCATCTTCCGGCGAAATCGAAAGAAGAAGAAGAAGAAGAAGAAGAAGAAGAAAAAAAAACAACTTAGGATTATGATTAAAGTTAAGATTAAAGTCCCGCGAAAGACCAACGTCCGAAACTTCGCTGATGTGAGTTAAGTAGTTAAAGTAAACTCGTTTTTCGTTAATGGTGTTATTATTCACCTACCTACAACCTATCCGGTTTATATTTATCATGCAAGAACGAATTCCAAATTAGATGGCTCGCTAGTTTTTTTTGCATCTATAAAAAGAGAAAATCTCACCTTGAATAAGGTGTCCGTTTGACCTTATGCGCTTGCGTGGAATGTAAGACTTCCTTCTTAGACTTACAGTTGTTTTATTATTACTAGTTTTAAAATAACAATAGAGTTGTTCATTAACCGCAAAGGAATATTTATTGAAGCGAAAGAGCATTGTCCTTAGAGAGATCAGGCATACAATAAACGGAGTTACAGAAATGCGATGGAGCTTTCATTAACGTTTTCGAACTTTCATTAGCATCTTTATGCAATCAATCAATAAACAAAAGCACAAATTCAATGCTTTTTTGACATTTATTAGCGCACAAAACAAGTATAATCAGGAAAGAAGTGCATTTATCCTTGAATTTTATCTCTGTTTAAACATCTTGGAAGATAGGTTTTCATGTGGTTGTACCACTGTATGCATTTTTGTGGCAGGATAGCATTTGTTTATTGTAGTTGCCCTAAGAAGCAATCTTTTCGAGTGGAAGGCCTTGTCTTCTTGCTTCGTCTCTGTCTCCCATTAAACGTGGGTCGTCCTTCACGGTTTGCAACGCCTTTGCGCATAGGATTGGACAAACAAAAACAATGCAACAAAACGAAAATTAAAAAAAAAAAAAAAAAACGAAGCTATTGTTTAGATAACCCGTTGCTGGTCGAGACGGGACAAGTGAGCCTTTATACCTGACTTTAAGCAGCTAATGACCTGTTCCACTATGTTGAGAAATGGACCGAAAGTGGAAGACGCTTCAGCTCGCTATCGGCACCAGTATTATTGGCATTGCGATGAGCAGGTGCATTGTCGTAAAAGAAGAAAACCTGGTCGTTAGGGCAAAGACGTTGGTGGGTCTGCACCAAGAAATCGTGGAATCTCTGGGCAGTCATAGTGCAGCAATCCAGCTCTTGCAGATACAGTAATCACAACGGTGACATATCTCCCTCGTTACCCGCCTACCTGTTTGTAGGCCCTCTCTCCTACTGCTGCTCGGCAATAGCTCCTGGCAGTCCAGAGGTTTTAGTAGCATTCATCTATATATAAAAACGCAATGACCGACCACGCCTGTATTGAGAAACCAATTGGCGTATTCAAAACCGCTTTCAATCACATTTTGGCGGTTTCTATCAACTGGTAGAGGATTGGCCAATTTAAGACTTAAAAGCATACCGTCAAGTGTCCTTCCTAGCATGCGGTCATGTATTTTGCGGTCATGTATTTGAGTCCTTCTAAGTTCTCTGTTGATTTCAGTTAGCGTTACCATCGTCCACTATGTCGTTTAGGCATTGCTTCATATCGTCCTTTACTTTCACGTCGTTGCCGTCCGCCTCGTGGTCGCTCTTCAAATCTGCCCTCACGAATGTACCGCGAGGGTCGTAGAACGGTTTACACCAAATGTATCAGCCAGCAACAACTAGACAATCTTCTGTGGGGTCTTCATAGGTCCTCACAACTCTCTCTAACTTCATTCGGAATTCGGTGTCTTTGAACAGCCATTCTATAAATGTACATGTAGTCCGCTGCGCAAACTAGAGTGAGAGAACGCAACTCAAAGTGACTTGATAATTATACCTAACGTCAGGTATGCTTGTAAGAAGTCATACTCACGGGTTGTAAAAAATGTAAAGGTTGAAATGCTAAAATTTCAAGTGGAAAAAGTAGAGTTATAATTTATGGCGCTAATGAATGTCAAAAAACATTACTCATATGTGCTTTTGTTTATCGATTGCACAGACACATTCGTGATGATTTGTCAAATTCCATGTTAAATTCGTTAATGACGTTCCACTGCACTTTGGAACTCCGTTCGCGTTGTTGTATGCCTGTTCGCTCTGATGACAATATTTTTTTTCGTTGAATGAATATTCCTTTGCGGTTAATGAACAGTAAAAGGTGTATTATAATTAGTAGAACTTCTTAGGGAATTCACGGAAGAAATAAAAGAAAAAATATTTTATAAAATACCGTATTCAGCCGATCTTTCCTTTAGCACGCCACTCTTTATATCTTTGAACTTTTTAACGCTTCATTACGTTTGATTTTTAGTTATTTTTAACTTAACTCCGAGGATAATCAATTTGGTTCTTCTTTTGTCATTTTGTGCTTTTTTGCTTGATTTTTGTACGGCTTTTAAGTTTACAAAGCTGCGAAAAAATTGGTCAAACAAGCTAACATTTGAGTGGCTTTCTTCATCTCATTGGCCGAGAAATTATTTTCCTCGTTTCTCATTGGCTGCTAAAATATATTCTAGTCCATTGATTTTCTCATTTTAGCCGGCAAAATGAGCCACGAAGCCGTATAAAGTTATAATAGAGTGCAGTCAAAATACCCATGAAATACGCGTAATTCAAAATAAGTGTAAATACGGTTATTTACAGCTGATCGCTAAACCTTGTCGAGGTTGCTAATCTAAATATTTATTTTAATACTGTCCATTTTGCTGACTTATCAAGTGAAGCATTTCATTATTGCACAACTAATAGGATAAATAGGAGTGGTCAGTTGAATTTAAACATTAATTATAGTCATCAAATAACGTCTATTTTAATTATTCTTCCATGAGTTTTTTTATTTCAAGACACGAGTTTCATCAGCGAGCTTTCACACACGTTTTCATGGTTTCACGTGCCGAAAAAGCATTACACATAAATAGCAGTAAGTAAATGTATTGACAGCAAAATAGCTACGCGTATTTCATGGGTTTTTTGACTGCACTCTAGTATTTTATTATTTACTCAGTAAAATTTAACGACGAAAAAAACTCAAGAAGTAAACAAAGTAAACTCATAAACATGGTTTTAGGAAGTTCTTAGCATTGCTAAAACTGAAATATAAACCACGAAGCGAGTGGTATAAAACTATTTTTTATAAGTCTATAAATAATAAATAGATCGACCTATTTCAGAAATCTTAAATAATGACGAAGAGAATAAAAAAGTCTGTATAAATATTTGATGAGAAAAATGTAAAAATAACTTATTCTTAAAAATAAAAAAATTAAGTAAAAATAACTTAATCTTAATAGAAGCAAAGCTTGAGAGTTAATTATAAAATTATACAGTCTCAAGAATCTCATCTTATTGCAAATACACCGATCCCGCATTCATTGTTCTACCTCCCTAGTTACTGTTGCTACGTCGGACAAGCTAAAATGTATTTTTGATATGAGCGTAGAACAGAAACCGATTGATGAAAATTGTAAATGTCTGTCTTAGTATAAATGCATTCTAAAGGTACATTAAGAAAAATATCTATAACTACTGAAGAATCTTATGATTTTGAGTTTGCTGGTCGTACATTCTATTTTCCATTGGGAAAACAACCTATTGTTTGGTGGTTCTTCAAGCAAAGCTGGGGTCGGTGTATTTCATCTTATTGAAAATTTTGGCGTAGGCCAAAACTATCAATCATGCTAAGCCTGTCAAGATTCATTACAGAAACAATAAAAGACGTAATTTAATAAATATAATTTTCGAGTGCTTTATAAACTATTTGCACGTGAAGGCACAATCTAAACTGGGAGGAAACCTAAAGGTAAAATTTTCAAGAATGCTTCAATTTTACTCACAATTCAAATACTCTTGTCAGTCAGTGCTACTAATTGGTTTTAAGATTATGTGGTTAGTAATGGTATTCCTTGATTTAGCCGAGTTGAAATGGAGATAATTGCTAGCACTGCTGTCACATGTTATACACAAAGAAACAAACAAAAAAGAAAAACTGCCTTTGAAAAAATTAGTTAATTCATTGAGTATACGAAGGAACATCTCTGACAAAGATTCTGGTAGAGTTTATGTTCTGTAAGTGAGAATTTCAGTAATCTTAATATGTGTTACATGAATTTCGCTTTTTTATTCTGTGAGCTCACGGTACTGGAGAAACGCATCAAGCGGAAGTAGCTGCACTGATGCGGTGGCTTGGTTGGTTTTAGCGGTGGTTCATTTGGTTTTAAAAAATCCTACGAAATCGTGGGAGATTTCTATTTCAGTATCAATACGACACGCGTAAAGCTGCGGTAGCCTGCATTTTCTCCAAAAGTAGAAGTTCCTTAATTGATTAAGGTTTCGCAATTTCACTGAAGTAAAATGATCAAAGATCAAATTAACAAGATTAATAGTTAAACAACTTTTCCATTAAGTAGGACACAGCATTCTATAGTTTTGGTCAAAACTGACTACACAGAAAAACCACAGGCATTCATAATATACAAATCATGTTTACCCTGACAAAGGGTGTTCTTGTGGGAGGTTAACAAGTGCTTCGATACGCTGCTTCGTGCCGTAGACGACCCTGGGGTGGAAGGGGGGTAGGCAGAGGGCGTAGCCTTCAATCGTCCCTTTTAAATACTAACGCGCCATTAGGCAATTTTTTTCTTTATTTGCGCGCATCTACTGTCCAGGAAAAGACGATGCTCACAAAGAGAATGCGAAGAACGCACTCTTTAAAATCATACGTACTCTCAAACCTCAAGGTCACCGAGACTAAATCGCTTTGATTCTCCTATACGCAAAATATAGCGTCCGTCGCCGCGATATTTTTGCCCAAACCACAACAAACAATAAACTTTAACCCAAGTTAGCTTTTCTGCTCTTTATTGTTAAGTTTTGATTAAAATATATTATTAAATACGGTTGGGGGTGTCTGCTATGATGTCATATCGTTTCATTCCTAAAATGCTCTTCAATGTGTAGGAGGGTTAAGCTGTCGTCAAGTCAAGATTAGACCTAATGCCTTATAAATTCTAGTTTCTGGCTCTGTTGCATTGACAAATCCAGTCGAGTCTTGTCTGTCTTCTAACAGTTTATCCTGCTTATTTCTGCAGAATTGAAGAAAATAAATTCAAGACTTAATGATGGAGATTCTAAAACAAGAGTACGTTTTGGCAATTGTTCTTGCTCTGACGGCAGTATCTTTAACCGGTAAGATATTGTGTAGAGCTTAAATCCACGACGAACAAACTAAATACTTTAGAAAACAGATAGGAAGCATTCTCGGCAGTCTTCTTTAATTAAACGAAGGATTTGGGGTAGTTTATAGACTTTAAATTCACCAACTACTATTTCGTCCATAAGGGTTTTTGAAGATAATTTTAAACTCTGATTTTTCTACACATTCTCTAAATTTCACAGTCATTTGTTTAGAATTATACAGTAAATACAATTTATATTATGTTAAGATTCTTTCAGTGGAATGAAATGAGTAAAATACGTTCTCCTTTTCTAACGACAACGTAAAATGAAATTGCAACCCCTGGATAAGAAAGTTTGTAAAAATTTAGCGATTGAATAAGCATATTTCTAAATTTAAGCGGCGTTTGCTTTGAACAAAAATGAGTAAGATTCGAAATGAGTCTTCAGTTCCACACATTGCGGTTTTCACGTCTTTTCTTTCCGCAACAAAAGCGATGACCATTCCTTATGTATAAGTTCTATTTTTCAATGAACGTATCAGAGATATGCAATCGTTCTCTAGATTTTTGAACTCGTTTGGTACACAAATCAAATGTTCTCATGCTAAAAAGTTCTCAATCTCTCGAAAAAACGAAACGTTTTCCACAAGGAAACACAATACCGATGAGGCGTGAACAGACACATTTTATTTAAGTACTTTCATCGATCTAAATTACTAACGTTTAAATTTCATCTTCGAATTTTCTGATTCGATTTGTTTTTCGTATCACAACAAAGCTCCGCAATTCTGTATGTTACGAACTAACTTGTGTTACTTTATAATTATCTAATTTCTAATCAAGAAAAATTACTAACACTTACAGAAACACCCTCATAAAATAACAATTGTGTATAGTTTCAAAGTACCAAGTAAAATCTAAAGTGTATTTTAAATAAATATATTTTAAAGCATATTTTAAATCTAAGTTTTTCAAAAATATGAAAGCGAGACTGATTAGCTCACAAGATATTAAAACACTCATGAATAATGCATAAGCTTCTGGTTCAATTGGATCGCCCATACACGTCACATGCATGGACCTCTATACTCGATAATATTCTAGTGATGTAAAATCGCTAGTGATCTTTATATAAAGATCAAATGTGTCGTAGTAGGTAATTTTTTCACCG
Organism: Entacmaea quadricolor; assembly: GCA_024752375.1. NCBI lineage: Eukaryota > Metazoa > Cnidaria > Anthozoa > Actiniaria > Actiniidae > Entacmaea > Entacmaea quadricolor. Next base: position 15,343 of record JANTNT010188505.1, read on the forward strand.
TGGGTAGGATATAAGAAACATCCGAAACGTCAGTTTCTTATATCCTACCCACGGTGAAAGAATTACCTACTACGACACATTTGGTTTTACTTATATACACCGACGCAGTCCAACCTAGTGCTACACTAGTCGTCATCTTTATATAAAGATCACTTGAATACTAATGCGAGATGACGGCTCTTACTTCGGTTACCAGATTCAAATGAGGCACACAAAACGTCACATTGCATCAACACAATGAATTGTAAAGAATTCATTACTTTTGATGCATTGTGACGTCTTCTGTGTATCTATTGAATTTGGTACACGAAGTAAGGGACCGATCGTTTATTACGTCCTGGGTGGGGGTGGTTTCGGTGTAAGAAAACAAAATAAGATTTGTACCCCTCTAAAAAATCGTTCAATAGAAAATGTACCCCCTTTCACATCACTTACAAAAAAGTTCAAGTTTGTGTAAATGTATATATGCTTAGTTCAATAAAAGAAAATCTCACCTTTCGAAAACAAAACAATTCTTGCTTTGCGCGCAGAAAAGACCACTTTTGGTTCAAAATCATGCATTGAAGGTTTCTTCTACTATGATATTTCTTTTTACATTAAAAAAATCCTCCACGACTCGCTTGTAAAACCGGCTTTCAAACAGTGCAATATTGACGCACGGGTAAAGGGAAAGGCGAAAGTTGAACTGCATTCGGTTACTAAAAATAGCCCAATAGGAATTCACATGGCGCGAGAAGTTTCCTCTTTTTACTCTCTTGGTTTAAGGTGGATCATAATAGTAATTTTTAGGTCACACTTCCCTTTTTGAATTCTCTTAAACACACGTTTCACTTATTCCGATGGATCTGCTTTGAACGACTGTTATCATTGTTTCCATAGCAACGGAAAACAAACTTATCGGAAAACGGTTTTTCCTAAATATCTTTCGAAATCGGGCAGCTCTTGAAATGCGGATAATTGCAGCATAATCTACATGTAAAACACAATAAATGACGAAGTTTCAAGAAGAGTTATCTGTTTGATTTTGAATAAATCGCTTTTCAGCACTGTTCTGATCTCTAGACACGTGACATCCACGCCACGGTTTGTTCAATCGTAATATTTTATGTAATTAATTTCCATTAAACAAGACAAGGCTATTAACGCTTGGATGCCTAAGGGACAAAACAAGCTTATGTGATATTCTATAATAGGCTCTAGAGGTCAGGAGTCCATTATATAAATCACTCGAAGACCGGTCGAGGAAAGCGAGGAGGAGATAGAGAGGTTCACTGAAGGAGAGCTGATAGATGAAGGGCTGTTGAACATTTAATGACTAGTCAAAAAAAATACAAAAAGATGAGGACAGAGAAAGGTGTAGTAGAAGAAAGCCGGGATATAGGATATAGCCGGAGTACGCTAATAAACTGACTCAATCAATTCAACTTTAGTAAACTAATTTATACTCACTAGTTTCCATTTATGACTCAGTCAATGCCTAGCCAAGAATAGATAAGATATTTAAAGCATTTCCTATACGAGTTGGCCTCATTTACGCTAGATTGTAATGTGCTGTTCATTAGATAAAAACAATTGAAAGAATGCCCGCCTGAGGGCAAACTTTATCCCCTTTCAAAAATCGAACGAGACCAGTCACTACACTTTCCGGAAAGGTTTTACAGGCGGTTTGACACAAAAATAGCCAGTTAACCACGTATCACTAAGAGTAGCTAATCCACCCCTGACTTAAATATCGATTTCCGTTCGCGTTTTGTTCCAAAAATGGCTCATTGAAGAGTGAAAGAACTCTAACAATTTTACAAGAAAACCACTGGGGGCCTTGGCAAAGATCACGATAAATATAGAAGAGAAGCTTGATGACTACATTTTATACATTTTAGTAATTGACGCCTTGAGGTGAGGAATTACAGACATTTTTAGCTACCGGACTTGACGAGTGAACACATTATATCATTAAATTCATTTGGATCATAGATTCGGGTTCTTTTAGTCCAGTCATGTCCTGTCAACGCCAGACTAACATTAATTCAAGGTTGTGTTTTTTAAAATTTCGCTTTTATGTCAACTTTGATTACATTTTCACGCCCACAGTAACGACAGTAATACCAAAATATTCAAAATCGTTCATACAAAAAAAAAAAAAAAAAAAAAAGATTCGCAGACGCTGGAATTAGGCACAAAATATTTGAATTTGAGTTCATTTGACAATAGTAGTTTCCTTTACATAGTAGTTGTGCTATAACTGTATTTTTTTTTTTTTTTTTGAAAATAAACTTCATCATGGAAAACTACATTATTGATCTCTTAAATTGTCCGCTTTAAAAACAAAAAAAGGGAAAAAAACCATTTGTTTGGAGATTTTTTCATAAGAAATAAATACAGAATATAGATATAGAGTGGAGAGTCTTTAGATTGAATTATCGCGGATACCCGAGTCTCAACAAAGAAACTGTACCTGCTGCTTTGCAGAACCAAAGTTATTAACTCTGGCAGAACTTATTCTACAGCAGGACCATGGTGCAGTGTAACAATATCATGCAAATTATATGAGCTAATTAACAACGATTAGCAATGGTTAAGTATATTTCAGACACACCATTGTATAAATAGCGATTTAGTTGCCTTTATAAAACACATTTCAGCAATATGCTATCCCAGAGGGATTGGGGATCATAATTTAGACCCGTCATGTTTTAGGGTAATCAACACCTACGGCCTGTATTGTTCTCTATTGTTTATGCTATTGTTCTATTGTGCAATGGATGAATAGAACGAATAGATATCCTAAACCATGACTCACAGAAGTGAAATGCGGGTCTATTCTTGGCGTGCAACCACATGACCAAAAGTCTCTTGAGATATGAATAACAAAGATAGAACCGCCATGTTGGTTGATAGCACAAGTGAAACAAATTAGGAATGCTTTGTTATCGTCAACCAACATGGCGGCTGTGACGTAACGTGCACTCCGAGAATATTTAAATAAGACTAAAAGTCTTAAGATTAGGACAAGTTAAAAAAAAAAAAAGATAAAATAACATGATTTCAATTTTAAGAATGATTTTTTATCTTTTTAGCTTCCAGCAATGCTTTCTCTTTTCAGCTGCTTAGCGATGGTAAGTTTCCTTGTGTTTAAGTTTTACAGAACTTAACATGTCATGCATGTCACGCAATCTCAACACATCTACAATCTTTCGCTTATCCTCGTCCCAGACACCAACCCCTTTCAAAACCGTTCCACTTTTTGGGCTCCCTGTGGCCTGTCGAAAGGGCCAGCGTCTGGGCCTGGATGTTCAAAGAGAAGATAGATTTATCCAGTGGATAATACTGACTAAAATATCTCAGTGTGTATTTTTTTCTGGATAGGGATTTATCCGCTGGATAAGACATCAATTATTTGAACCGGTTCCTGCAGTAAACTATTTCAGACCATGCAATGAATATTCCCTCGAGTATCTTAGAACAGTTTTCGTGATGGAACGTACGATACTGTGACTCTCAAATGGCTTCCGTATTCAAGCATTTTGATTGGATGGTGTCTGTTTACTCGACTTCTGATTGGTTCATAGCGGAAGCCATTTAAGATTCACAGTACCGTACGTTTCCATTCACACCAAAACTGGTCTATCTTCTTTTTTCTCGTGCTTAAGACGATACTTCAGTAAATAAAATATACAATTGATTTACTTTAGCAGAGAAAAGGACTTCATGTTTTTCTGAAGGTCGTTTTTACCCAGCCAACTCTAGTTTTCTGACGAACGACTGTGTAATGCAGTGTTTCTGCATTGGATACAACATGACCAGCTGCATGGAGTTATGTAGCCCTGAAGAAAGGCGGATATGCCCACTTGGCATGAGAAAGGTGGAGGAGAGAGAACCTGCTGGTCCAAAGGGCAGTAACTGCTTCTGTACAAAAAGATACTGTGAACCAGGTAACGAAATCAATGTATTTAATTACAATCTCGTCCCCAGAGTCTTTCCGGCTTTTGGTCAGCGGGTTGACGCCAAGAAAGACTCTAGTGGAATCAAATTTTTTTATCCACGACTTCTTGGGTTTCGGTTAGTATTATGCGCATGCTCAAGCAAAAAACCGCTACAGGTTTCATAGAAGGCTCATTGATGAACAGGAATGGCGACCAGAATATCGTTTAAATTTGGAATAAATATCCATAACAGGTGTTTACTAAAGTTTTAAAAGACTTCACCTTTTTGAGCATGCATGCCGCTACAGTTTTATGGTTTCATTTATCCAGAAGAAGGAGGCCAAAAATAATATGGAAACCCGTCGTACAGCTAGTAAAACTTCTGCAGAAATTGTAAATATTACGGTTACTAATACATTGTTCTTTGCTATTGTCTGCAGTCTTGATTTTTTGCTTCGTAATTTACTTCATTTAAAATGGTATCTGTAAAAAGTGTAATACTGCTCTTCGTTTAGAAACCAGTTTTTTTTACTACATCAAATTATTGCTGAAATCATTCAACAGGGCGTTGCTCAAATTTGAATTTTAACTGTCAATTTATCGAAAAATATCCAAGTTGTTTGAAAAAATAAACTGCAGAAGTTTTGTTTTAAAAACCTAAATCTGTTTTAAATGCATACGTTTTTTTAATACTCCTGATTTTTTAAAGAATATTCGTATTGAGTAATTCCAGTTTACAGTGAGATTGCTTTGATTTAGCCAATTTTCTACTTCCGATTATATTCCATTGTCTTGGGAGAGCCACTCACAATTTGAGAAAAATTTGATTCCCACAGAGTCTTTCTCGGCGTCAATCAACCCGCTGACTAAAAGCCCGGAAAGGCTCTGGGGACGAGATTAATTTAGTTATTGAAATATTGCCTGATCAAGTTACTTGAACCAAAGAGTATTTCGAGCGGGGTAATGGACTTTCGTTAGTTATTAGAAAGACTACATTGTGCCCGCCATAATGTTTCGCGCGTAACAAGCAATTTTGCCGCCAAAATGTGTCGTTTTGCCAGGGTCTTAAGGCGGCGAAATACGAGAAACAAAAGCATCCGACTTGTCGCGCAACATTGTTGCGGAGCAATTTTGAAAACGATGTTTCTCGTTTCACACCCCAATTAGCCAACTTGTCACGCAACAAAACTATTTGTTGCAAGTTGGGAGAACTTGTTGCGCAAAGTAGATCGTGGATCTTCGCAACAAATTTACTATTTGTTGCTCGTTTTTCATCACACGCACAACTTGTCAAGCGACATTTTACTAAAAGTTGCGTTTGATTGGTCCGTAGAGATGACGTATTTCAGGGTAAAGTCCAATCAGCGTGCAGAATACACAGTGGTTTTCCCAACTTGCAACAAATGTTTTTGTTGCGTGACAAGTTGGATGTTTTTGTTTCTCGTATTTCGCCGCCTTTACGCATATTATATGTAACGTTCGTCACGCAATCAAGGATGTCACGCAAACCACGTAGAAAAAGATTCATGTGATCGTGAAAATAAAGTTCACTGACAATACAATATATATATATATATATATATATATTTTTTTTTTTTTTTAAAGTTGCATTACTTCAACATACAAACAAACTTATGTGCCTAATATCTAATAAATTATTGTATTAATATCAATATTTATTCAATATAAAAATTAATGAAATAATCTTTGAATATTCGATTCTTTTCAGCTTTCTGCTTTACTAAGAATTACGTTAAGTACAAATTTGGAGAATCTTACCAAAAGAACTGTTCGGTATGTACGTGTACGAAAGAAGGACGGTTCGTGTGCAGGCCTGTCTGTCCAACGATAAAATGTCCTCAAGGACACAGGGTTAAAAATACAAATTTAGATCGAGTCATCTCTGGCTGTAGGTGCAAAGTTCAGCGATGCAAAAGTAAGTATGAATCTTAAGGTGTCTTGAAATAGTTTTTGCTGACCAAACTTCCACTTTTTATTCAGCGCATTGATAGACTTATCCTTAGCTTCTGCACCAATAATTGGGTGACGGTGAAAGTTTAAAATTATGTCAATCGGTGTTGCCTTGGCAACGATAAACAAAGATCCTTGAAATCAGTTTTTCTAAAATATCTCGCGATCTCGATTAGCTCCAGAAAAGTGACTACATGGGTTATAAACCACACACAAAAGAAAATTAGACGAAAAAAGAATTTTTTTTCTTAATGAGAGGAATTCAGAACAATTCGAAAAACGTATTATGTGTCAATTCTAGGTGAGTTGCACTGAGAGGTCATGTGACCGTACCTTCTTTAAAACAAGCAGCACTTTAAAAATAGACTCCAGAAATGAAAAGAGCACCTCGAGATTAGTAAGAAGGTGAAAAGGTTTAAACTGCGGCTTGTTTTAAGGGAGGTACGGTCACGTGACCTCTTAGTGTAAGTCGCCAATTATTCTAAATCGTTATGATAAACATTTTGAACTTTGTCTCAAATACTTTGTCTTGATGTGCAGTTTGTCATCTACATATAATCGCTTTTAAGAACTGTTAAGCCCGATCCATTGGCTGCTCTAAACATGCGCCAACAAATTATATACGGCAAAAGAGCAGTGTATCAATCAGCTGGGTCAGGAAGTCTTACAGTGCGACGCGCCGTATCGTAGTCACTTCGAAAGATTTTTGATGAATTTTTGACATTTTTGACATTTTTCTTTGAAGCCCAGCCAATAGGGTTCAAGCGGTAATTATTTGATTTTGTATTTGTATTTGCTGACCGACACAAATACAAAATCAAATAAATACCGCTTGAACCCTATTGGCTGGGCTTCAAAGAAAAATGTCAAAAATATGTCAAAAATTCATCAAAAATCTTTCGAAGTGACTGGTACGGCGCGTCGCACTGTAATTTGGTACGACAACTGACACATTTAGTTCGACAGGGCTGGCAGCATTATGCGACACTGGAGCGGCAGCCGATCCATACGCCGCTCTTCTCAAGTGCTGAACCAAATGTCTAAATTATGCAAAATGATTATCTTCCAATGTCATTTTTATGAATATTAATTTAGTTCAGTAGACATATAAGTTTACGTTCTAAACCAGCAGTCACTCCAAAACGATTCGGAGTCGATTCTAATTGCATTAGGATCTGTACATGATTAGAGTGATTCATTGACCAAGCCTTAATAAATAACGTATCCTCAAAAGACGGGAAAAAGGAAAAAAACAGGAGGTATGAAAGTGAATGAAAATCTAGTATGGGAAAAGAAACGAAATTCGTTACTTTCCAGTAATGGCGGCATTAGTGACATTTGCAAGGTCGTATATAAATCTTTGAAGCTATTAAACTGTTTTTTTTTAATTAGAACCACGGCGAATGTGCAAAGCAAACGGTCGTATATACACTAATGGCAAGCTTTTTGTGACTGACAACTGTCAATCAAAGTGCAAATGTAAAAGAAATGGAGTCTTGCGGTGTAGTCCACTGTGTCGTCAAGCAAAAATGCCGAAGTGTGGACCAAACGAACGAATGGTGGAAAGAAAACTACCAACATCACTAGCCAGGGGAAAATGTCACTGCACAAGGAAAATATGCATCCCTGATGCTAGTAAGTTAGTGAATTATCATAATCATCTTCATTCATTGTCGTCATCATCCGTCACCATCATCCACCCTCGCCACCAACCACCACCACAACAACCCTCACCACTAAACCCCACCCTCATCATTCTTCATTAAGGCCGGCACAGACTAGGCGACAAGTTCCTGCAACATGACGCTGGGACAAGTCGCTGCAACAATTCCCCTCGTGTTTACTGTAGAATTCTTGTGAAAAATCTCGTCCCCGCGACAGAATTTGGTCCCTGCAACAGGTCGCACGAATTCAAACTGGAATCTTCGTTTTACTTACTTAAAATATTTAAACTATTTCAGCTATTCTGCAACCATTTACTTTTCCAAAACCTTCTAAACTCAAAACCTGCCAGTTTGCCAACGAAACTTTACGTTCTGGTCAGCGGTTTATCTCGAAAGACTGCTCCGATAGATGCCGCTGTACATCAAAAGGGTTTCTGGTCTGTTTACCGTTGTGTGTCAATCTCCCTGTCACATGTTTGTCTAATGAAGAACGAGTGTTGATCAGGAGACCAGTTCGAGGTAGTAATTGCTCGTGTACAAGAGTAATTTGCAGGTCAAAGATGAGTCCTGGTAAGATTTACGATTCAACAATCTACTACTTTGAGCTTATGTAAATCCTAAAAATATATATTGAACGGACTGTAATTCTTCAATACTGCATACTCTATAGTCGAAATATTGTATACACCAGGTCCTTCAATAGAGTATAACCGCCGCTCGATTAGCTCAGTTGGTAAAGCGCCGGTCTGTTGTGCTGGAGGTCGGGGTTCGAGTCCCGGCCGGACCAACACCCAGGGTCTTAAAATAACTGAAGAGAAGGTGCTGCCTTTGCTATACCATCTTCAAATGATTAGACCTTCACGTGGCTCGGATGACCACGTTAATGGTGGTCCCGCGCATTTGAGTATGTTCAAATAGAATTTGCGCGTTATAAATGTAACATAACAACATTTACATTTACATACACCAGGGCCTTTTATACTGTGTACCCTTTTATACTGTGTACTCCAGGGCTTTTATACCGTATACTACAGCGCCTCGATGACATAACGAAGACATTCACGTCAACTCCACATGAGGGTAACTGACCAATTTTCAAATTTCAGCGAAAAGAGAAAACGAGTGCAGAGTAGATGAACACGCCTTCAGAAAAGGGATCACCTACATTGATACAAATTGTACTAAAGCCTGCACGTGCAGTAACCATGGCGACGCTAAATGTAGACCACTGTGTCAAACGGCTCAATCAACATACTGTCAGACAGGTTACACGCACATCAGTCTAGTACGACCCGCCGTTGCGCCATGGTGCAGGTGTTATAACAAGGAGTGTATTACTAGTGAGGGTAAGTAAATCGTGTTATAGTAGCTAATTGGTACTATTAGAAGGGAACCATTATTGATCGTTGAGGTACCCCAAACAAATAACGAAGGGAAATAACTGTGTTTCAGCAGAAAAAAGCAGTAAATGTTAGTTCTCCTTGTTATTTAAGATAGGAGCGCAATATCATCCTGATGGGGGAGGAGGGAGAATGCTAACCAAGTGTACCCATTGTCCTCGGTTACCCTGCCAAACCGACTAAACTAGCCACGATACTACTAAAAATGAAAAGGAATTTCAACAATTCCGGCCTAATCTCGGCTCATGCAGTGGGTCAAGCTTACACCACAAAAATCGAAGCGATTTTCTTTAAAATTTTATTCCCAAAACATATTTTCTCAAGATAGATGGTCTGTTTTTTAATGTAGATAATCGAACAGAAATACAAGAACAATGACACAACATTAACAGGTAAGAACTCGTTTTTACTTAACTCGTATCAAGAGGGTGAAGAGATGTTGAAACCGTTTGAAGTGTTTTTAGTTTTTGATTAACAATGTTTTATTAATTCTAATATAACTTTAATATTAATTATAAACTTTTTTCAACAGATTGATTAATGGATGTGAATCACTCATTCAGCCTGTCAAGAATCCGATCTACTTATCTAGTCACCCAAAAATGTTTGAAAATGAACCAAAAAGAAGTCGAATACTACGAGTCCAGTAACTAATGGACACATTATTCAATAATGCCCAATAGGAGATTTTTAAATTAGTTATATCTGGTCGATTATTATTAGCAAACATCGCCTTGGTATTTGCATACAATCATAAAGTGTTACATAAAAAGCACTCTCAGAGGAGTAATGGTTTATCGCTAAAGGTGAGTGCCTCGCAGAAAATCCCACTTGGATTTCGATCTATACGGATCGTCACCTGAGAGAACAAATTTCAGGTGTGCTACTGTTTAATTTATCTTAGCAAGACAGAAAGTCGTGTGTCGTGCCAGTAGCAATCTATACTGCAGATTTTGTTACAGGACTGAAGGCTGGGGGGTGCGTGGGGTACCAACGCACCCCTCCTTACTAATTTAGTTTCTTTTTGAAAAAATATCAGTTTAAACAAAAGCCAGCTAAAGATAAAAAGCTAAAAACGTCAATTATTATTGTTAACTATTAGTAATATTATAATTAATACTAGGAGTATCTATTTCTCTTGCTGAACACTAAAATGCTCTATGAGCGAAGGTAAAACAGACAAAGAAAAGGATACTTGCTGATATCATATATTTATCTCAATTCAGATGCGTATAAACATATTAAAATATAAAACATTCGTGAATCAATCAGGTTTTGAGATGAACACATACACATTCTCATTACCCCTTAAATCCCTGTTATGTTACATGTAAATTTTATTAGTGCAACTTGAATCGCGCAAAAAACTTCAAGTTGCGCGCTAGCATGTCTCACATTTTATTTGGTGGAAAACGTGTGCGCAACTTATAAGTTCGAAAAGGTGCGCGGGTGTTAAACGCTAAAGATACTTTCTCAACTTAAAGTTTTTTCCGCAACGCAATTAGCACGAAAAAAAGCTAGTCATTACATGGGCTTTATTAGATAACTCTCAAGTACTTCGATCTACGATTTAAGGAAGTTCATATTAGCTTTTCTAGGTTCAATTAAACTTAAGTACAATGGTTGATCAATATGGAGGGTTGATAAATAGGGAGGGTAGGGCTTAGTGGATTAATATTCGTTAAGCTTAGGACGAACATTGATTACGTTTGTTGACCAACAATGTTGAACCTTTGGCTTAAAAAAATGTCATATTGATCGTTTCCAGTCAATTAGAGTGATTTTACTTTGCCGCGAACGAATAGGTAATATACATTATACTTTTCCGGAAGAAGAAAACCACTCAAATGTAGATCTTTATCACACCGTAGCTATTTGGTTGTCCCAGACGATAAATCCTTTGTTTTAGGGAGGGGGGGGGGGTAAAACCTCGCTCTTTTGAGAAGTTTGTAAGCCACTAAAAAGTGCCATCTCAAGATCGGATGGACTCGTCAGTAGCTTCTTCTGGGCAAAATCGAGTTACAGCGAGTGTGGGCGCAATATGGCCGCGGGGTGATAAAGGTTTGTCGCACAATACATTGAAGGTTCAATAATTGTCTCCAACAAATGTTGAACAGTGTTGATCAACTAATATTGCACTGTCTGAGTGCGTTAGATCTATCATAATAATATCATAAACTCTGTATACAGCTAACTAAGTATACTGATCAGTGTCATAGTAAAACACTGAAGTAAATGAAATAATGATAATAAAAAGACATTCCAGTGTGCAATGAATTAAAAAGTGAGGAAAGAAAATTACTTGTTTGAGAATTTGTTCTTTTGTGTGTGATTGTGTTTGATTGTGTTTCTCATTAGGAGTGGAATTAGGAGGGATTGGTGCCCACCCCACTTCGGATGGCTTTGTATCCTTTCGTCCGACTGATTTCAAGTAGGACAAGTAATATGTTGCTCTTTTCTGTGCCGGCTAAAATGGTTTGCCCCTCTTCCGCTGCACCGCCTGCTAAAGAAAATGGCTTGCCGCCCTCTTATACTGCACCCCTTCCTGAAGAAAATCCTGGATCTACGCCTGGTAATGACCAGTTATACAGCTTCATCGTATAATGGTTAATTATATCCCTTCATTTCATTCTTCCATTTTCCCTTTAATATACACGTCTACTTTTCCTTCTTTATTTTTTCCTCTAGCATCGCTGAACTCGTCGTTTTTGAGGAAAGGAAAACCATGAGGACGAACAAATCAGTACTCAAAGTAAAGATCCCCTGTGTTGGGGTTGAAGCATTTGTCGCAACAAAACCTGTTTTGACAACTTACTTCTCCTAAGTTCCTCTTTCAACAAATTCAAGTTATCAGCAGAAGCTACGAAAGCTTTTTGTTGTCTTGTTTGTCTTTCTCTTGTCGATAACAACTTATTGTTTAACGAAAACTGCTCAGACCTCGCGGAATCGGTACCTTTTCGGATAGAATTGAGACGTTGGTTTGCCAAGTGGTGTCGGGTCATTTGTTTGTTGTATTCTTGTTCTGCTTTGGTGATTTCTTGTCTCAGATGTGTACATCGATACAAAGAATCTGCAAGATCGTCTTCTAGGAGCTTCGTCATTTCTTTTTCCTCGGAGTACTTGGAACTAATTTCTGCCTCAATTAGTTGTGCTCTGGTATTCTGAATATCTCTTTGTTCCCTCTTCAATTCTTCATACAA
>JANTNT010188617.1:0-16245 GCA_024752375.1 Entacmaea quadricolor
GCATATATAAATTAACAGGTCAAAAGCAAGCATTTGACAATAACCACAGCTGCGCAGATTTAACTCTGAATATTTAATTAAAAGCTTCATGGTATGTTTTTGGGTCAAGTCACTTTCAAATGTTTAGGTATGTGCTGTCACAAGGTGTCAGATCCAGGGGGAAGGTTGGAGTCATGACCGTCATTTTGAACTCATTTTTTCCCTTATTTCTTGTTGTGCTTATGAGGACAAGAATGATGTCCCATGTTGTAAGTAGGTGTTTTGGACTCCCCCCCCCATTAAAAAAATCCTGTATCTGCCCCCACTATCATGTAAATTAACCCAGTTGTTAGACCTTTTTCACTGAACTAATTACTGAAAAAAAAAAGTCTTTCGTTTGTTAAGACCCAACCACTTTCTGTCAACTAACATTAGGGAGTTTTCACATAGGATTAATCTTGTAATTTCCTATTCAAGATGCCTGTTATTTAGTTGTGTTATGTACATACTTTCTTTCTATGCTTTTGATCGCTTTTATATTTTACAGTGCAGCAACTATAAGTGGGACCACCTAATCAGTGAGAACCAATCAAGATTTAGAGTGAAAACAATGCATTACAATTTTAGGCCTTTCTAGCCAATCAGGAGCAAGTAAAAAAGCCAAGATCTGAATGTCTGACAAACAGTTTTGATGTTATCAAGAGACTGTGTTCCCTGCTAGCAGAGTCTTACCTTTCTCCCCAGTATTGGGTCAGAGGGGAAAAGGAGACTCTGCCAATCTATGCCATTCTCTTTGTTGCGCATGCATGTGGTACAGCAACCCTGTCAATTGTACACATGATTTTGACATCTGATGTCAATCAACTTACAATTAAGTGCCAAATTTTTGAAATACTAACACGCTAGCGATATTGAAGCAATGATAAGACGTAGAACTTCTCAATATTCACTTTTTCAAAGAAATTTATCTCACTAAAATCATTGATAAACAAGAAGGTTAACACTCAGAAAGACAATGCTTGTCTTTTCAGTTGTGTAACTTTTAGTTTAAACCAACAAATGTTTTTACAGTGTCAAGACGTGCAAAGGTCTTTTGGAAAGAATTTAATTGGCACATTGCTGCACAATTGGATTTTAATCCTCTATTAAAGAGTTTAACAGAAAAATCATGATGATAACAGGCCTCCTTTTGGCAGACAAACAAAGGTATCACTTCTTGAAGAGAATAAACAAATACCAGCTTCTTGGATTTTTATTGGAGAAAGGTTACTCAAATATTTAAAAGGGCTGAATTTATACAATTATCAAGAATATACTAGACTCGTTCATCGAAGAATAGCAAGAGCTTAAGTTATTTGATATTTCATATTTGCTCAAGCATAATATTATTATATATTTCTGGGTAAAAAAAAACTAGTTTGGTCCATCCAGAATTGTTGGTGTTCCATCAAAGAAATTGGCCTAGGTCGGCAGAGTCTCCTTTTTCCCTTTGACCCAATACCGGGGAAAAGGTAACTCTGCTAGCAGGGAAGAGACCATGGGAATGAAACATTGTGATTGGCTGAGTTCAAGATTCTACTGATTGTGATCTCCTATGATTGGCTCAACTTTTAATTCTAAATCTTGATTGGTTCTCGTTGGAAAAGTGGCCCCGCTTAGAGTAGTTGGTTGCACTGTAATATCTATGTAACATCTTACTTGCATCTTGAATGAACTATGTATGTATGTATGTTAAATCCAAACTCTCTCTTCTAATTGGCCTAAGACCTGGACCCTATCCTGCATATTTATATAACATGCCATTATAAGAAGTGGAGTATTTTCTTCCCATTTTTCCCTCCCTCCTTAGTTAATGACATTTAGTTTCCAGCTAACTATTATCAAACTAGAAGTTGTATTGTCTTCATCTTTTATTCATTTCAGGAAAATGTGCCCAACTGAATATGACAGGAAGGTAAAGATAATGTTATTGCAGAAAAATTTCTAATTGACTCAGTGGAAACAATACACCTTTAAATATGACATTAGCATTTAAAAAATAAATTAATTAGCCGGGGGAAAACATAGTTGTTGGTATATAATTTTGTAGTGTACTGTAAAATCAGAAGTAGTATACAAACAGTAAAATCAGAAATACTGGAAATGAGTTAAATTGTAGTTTAATTTTAGTTTAATTATTCCCACCAAATAGTGCTACAATTTAACTCATTTCCAGTATTATATCTCAAGAACCACTGACACAGTCCACACTAGTCATCCGACTAGTTTTCACTGTAAAATCAGAAGTTTGTCTAGTGAATATATTTAAAATACTGATTATTAATAAAATATTGTTTATGAAAGGCCAGTCTTTAGCATTGGTGCACTTTCTTCAAGTACCTTGTATAGAATGGGAAATGGATTGTTTGTATTTACTCCACAAGTAAGTCTCACATGTTTAATAAACATTACAGCCTAAATGTAATTTTTATAGTCGTAAATTAACAGTATATAAGGAACTAGTGGTTTATATAGGAAGCAGGGTTTGAAGTGAACTCCCATGTTTGTGTGTGTGTGTTGATATTTGTCTTTTGATCATTAATTTAAATAAAAATATGATATATGATATTGTGCTGGTAGATTTCAAGGCCACAAGTGTTTTTTAGCTTGCTACTTTAAAAATGTAATTTGAACCCCTTAAGGAGATAGAATGAAAAAAAATTGAATGACTTTTAATAATCATAGCAGATGGTGTGGTTCCTTGCATGGAATCCCAAATTTCTTTGGTTTATGAAAATTGAGATAAAGTGTGGGATGATTATCATCTAATTCAGAAATCTGATTATTATGAGGTAATTATCAAATGAATGTATATACTGCAGATATAAATTGAATCCTACAATTATATTCTTTTACTTATTTTTCAGTTCTTGGACTATCACCAGTTTTATCTGTGTTTAGACAATGAGTTTCTGGTAGATAGGCTGAAATCTCTTGTGGGATACCTTGGTGCAAATTGGAGATTGCTTGGAAGACCAACATTAACACTGGTTATAACAAACTCAATGATGGATAAATGCAAACTTTGACTATCTTGCTATTGACCTATTTTATCCATTCAATACCTTTTTATTCAGTCATTCATTTGCTTATTCATTTTTTGCTCATTTATTCATTCATTTTCTCATTCTTTTATTCATTTGTTCACTCATTTTTCATTCATTCATGCATTTGCTCATTCATTTATAATTCATTCTCATTCAGTCATTCATTTTCTCATCCCTTCGTTTCCAAGAATTATAAAAAAAGATGAATAAGGATAAAGAACTGGAAAGGTCTGGTGGATAACAATGTGAAAATGCCACTTAAAAGACCCATTCATTTTTTCTGTTCATTCATATATTTGTTTGGTCTTTAAATGCTTCATTCATCCATTCACTGGTTCTCCAAAGGGTTACCACCAACTATCCTTTTCATTAATTTGTTTTTACTTTTACTTAACAGAGGAATTATCACCAGCATCATGTATTGCAAAACTAATTGAAAGACTCAAAGGAGGCTACCTCTCTGGAGTCAGGTTTGTTATTTTTTAATATATTTATAAACCTACTGGAATTGAGTAAATTATGGAAGTTTTTTCTTTTTTTGGGAGGAGAGGGAGGGGGCTAGTGTTTCGTTGCAACATGAAGTGGTTAACAAATTTTCATCAAGAGTAAACCAACAAATTAAAGTCTTTTGTTTTTTTGCTTTGGAGGACAGGGGAGCAGTTGCTTTTTTGCTTTGGAGGACAGGGGAGCAGATTAATATGAACAACAACAAAAAGATATCTAATTTTTATTGTAGTTTTTGATTTTTTCTTATGTTGACATCTACAGAGTACGTTTGGGATACTTGAAAGATTTTACAAGCACATCCTGCATAACAACACTTCATTTTGCCAGAGATTATAGAGAAACAGGTAATGCTTAAGTCAACTAATATTACTACATCCCTTAGCTTTGCAAGAAGTTCCCTGTATGAAACTGAATGTGTCACGATAGAGAAAATTTCTTATGCATGGACAGATCCAGGATTTTTTTAGGAGTTGAATGTTGTTATTTTATTACTTTAATGGAAAAGTATGTGCACTCCAATACCACAAGAAGCTCATAAAAGGTAGGGAATTGTTGGGGAAATCATCCCCTTATCTCCCCTGGAGCAATCTCTGATATGACTGTGAAAAACTTACTGTTTGGAAGCTTGTTTGCTATGGTGTGACCATGACAGTAGATGACCCATCATTCTGATTGGATGTACAATAAGCTTGTTATATATGGTTGGTTAAATAGATATATTTGATTGGAATAGCACAACCCCTAATCCCTCCTATTTAAATACTTACAGCAACTGTAGAGTAGTATAATGTTGAAAGTTCCATGTGCTCAGGAATATAACAAGTAAAATATTTTCATTTCTTCCTGGTATTTTGATTTATTATTGTTTTAGATATCAGAAGTCTACAGAGACATCCTTCAATTTCACAAGACTTTTTAAGAAGAGGTCAATCTCGAGATAGAGTAAGAAATTTGCTTAATATTATTGATTTACAATTTAATATTTAAACTGTGAGTTCTCTTTTAAATTTGAATTTTAGAAATTATGTACCTGGTAATAAAACTCAATAATAAAAAATCTTTTAGTTAAAAACTTTAATAGAAAAACTAAAGAGAGAAACGTGACGTTTCAATCTTTATGCACCATCATCTTCAAGCAAATGAATTAAATTATGCAAAGGTTGAAATTTATGGTGGTGTGGTTCTATTTAATTCACTCACCCAAAGATGATGTTACATATACATTGAAATGACATGTTTCTCTCTTTAGTTTTTCTATTAAAATAATAAAAAAGTGAATAAATTTCATAGTAATTTTTAAAACTTATGTATAACATTATTGAAAAATTTATAACTTAATTATAAGTTCTATTTTTCATAGACCCGTTCCTTTAATACCTCAACACCAGAAGGATCCAGGTATTCTGATGTGTCTGGTTCAATCAAAAGAAGCAGGAGCATCTCTATTTATTGTGACAAGGACAATATGGTTATGGGAGCACCATGTAAGTTAACAGACAGTATTTTCTTATGGCATACTTGTTGTTTTGAATGAATTTGCTTTGGCTTTCTTATCTGAACTGAAATTATGAATTCTTCATAAAATAAATAAAGCAGACTTCAGATATAATTATGACTGTGGAAAAATGGAAATGTTGTTACAATTAACTGTAACAGTACTGGAATTATGAGTTAGAGACTGGCGTGAGGGCTTTACTGGCCAATGTAGAAAGAATGAAAACTCAAATACAGTATAAGGAAATAGCTGAGTGCTGTACAAAGAATTTGTAGTTCATTCTGTAGCCAGTGAGAGAGTGTATATTGGCTGGTAAAGCACAACAAAAAGTCTCTAAACCTCTTTTAATATTCAAACTGAGTGCACAGCAATTTATAAAAACTCATTACAGCATGAAAATCAAGTTGTAAAGCCCATTACAGCATGCTGATGAGCCAATCAGCTTCCAGCGTTATATACTTTACATAAAGTTTGGATATTAATTAATGATCTTACACTATTTGGAAGAACAGAATCCTTTAATTTTGTACTATGGCCATGTTCTAGATTGTTGCCTAAATAACATTTCATGGTTTTAAATAAAATTGACAATGTTTATTTCTTAAAATACAAGGTGAATTAAAATTTCATTAAGTTAGCAGTTACTGGTAGTAATAATAAATTATAATCACTTATTAAACATAATCATAAGAAAGTTACATTTATTTATTATTCTTAAACCAATGATAATTATTTCTTATATTAAAATTAAATTACCAGTAAACACAGAATTATAAAATATCCAACCTTTCAAGTCCTCACTAGCCCAGACTCTCAGTTATATATATAAAATGATGTTGTAATTGATGTCTCAACTGGGTAGCAAGGTTGGCGCTGGTTGACCCGGGTTTGAGTCACACTGGGCTTAGTGTTGTATGTGAGTAGAATTGTTTAAATGTTGGTTCTCTCTGTTGCTTTAAGGGTTTTTCTCTGGGTTCTCTGGTTTTCCTCCTTCTGCAAAAATCAACTTCTAAATCTCAATTCCATCTAGGAGATATATATTCTCAATAGGGCTAACCTCTAATATCACATTTTGTACTCTGGTGGGATTTTAAATTGCTATTTGTTTAACTGATCCTTAATAATAGCTGATACAATATGTAACTGTATGAGAAAGTATGGGTTATATTAAAAATGTTGATGTGTGGGGTTGTAAAAGTTAGTGATATGACAAAAAAAAATGTCAATGTTCCTGTGCAATAATGTAACACCAGAGACATAAGAAACTAGGTAATTTTATATTTGTCTAATTTTAAATGTTTTAATTCAGTTTTTTGCAAAAGCCACTGGGTTTAAAAACCTTAGCTTTAACAACAATTTTATATTATTTTGATAAAATAAGAAACCCAAAGAAACCCAGTTTTTTCACTCAAGCATATAATTAATAGTAAAAATTTATTTTAATGATGTATAGATATTAATTAATAATAACCATAAAGACAAAATCAAGAGATTTCCCATACCTCTTAAAGGTATAACATCTGAAATCACAGTTTATGGAATATTTGTCATACCTACACATACTTTCATACAACATATAAATAAATGACATACAATACCTGAATATTATTCTTGACTGTTTTGTGCATTTACTAGTATACAGTCATGATCATAATTGTACAGTATTTCGTTTGAATTGGCAACAGGGGCTCATTTATACAGTTGGTCTACTACAAGTAAGAGTTCAGAAACAGAGCCAGGTACATACATGTGTTGATCACCACAAACATATAGCTCTATTAACCTAATTCATCTGGTAGCATGTGTATTTCACAAACATAACAGAAGGATCTTGACTAATAAAAAATACTAACACTAACAAAATATATACTTAGAAACTAACCATAATTTTACTTAACGGTGAGTTTAACTTGAATGAAAAAGGAAATTACCTCTTCAATTATTCTTTATTATTCTTTAATACTACGAAACCCACCGAACTGTGGTTTTGTCAGACAAATTTGTCTGATGACTCCACCCACAAACGTCTACAAGTCCACTCACAAACACAAAGGAATGTGAGTCTGTTGGAAATCTTGTCGGCGACTAGGAGACAGGATTCATACTTAGATCGATAAGGAGGGAACTTAAAAAGCAAAAAGATGTGTTCCAGTATGAGAAAATATGTTGAAATGAAAAAGAAAAATGGACAAAAAATGTTCACTGAAGAAAGTCAGATAAAAACCTTGTTATAATTCAGTTCACATTCTTTTGTGTTTGTGAGCGGACTCGTGGCGTTTGTGGGCGAAGTTGTCATACAAATTTGTCTGACAAAACCATGGTTCGGTGGGTTTAGTAGTACATTTTATTTAACTTAAATGGTTCTTTATTTTTATTTCTATTTTTGCTGTGTTTAATTTTGATAGTTAAGTAGTAATTATCACTACTGGTACTTTACAGGACCCAAAATAATGACTGGTCAGATGCTGACAACCTATCAGTTAATTCTTAGCTTGCACATGCTTCGTTTGTGCCTGGTCATAAAATACTTGTTTTCCTATTCTGTCTGTCAACAAGACTACCAAGACAAAACTTTGACCAATGGTGTCTCAGTTTTGACCAGACATTGTCCATTGACCAGCCATTATATGGTCCATAATATGAGAAGACTTCGAAGAACTCACAGTACAGATGTACCATCCTGCAATCATGATTGTACAGGTCATAGCATTCTAATTGGATAGGCGGTAATCTCACACTTTGTGCATGACTTCTTTGAGGCATATCATCATTATTGAATAGACCATTTCCGAGATATGCTCCAATTCCCATGGACAGTGGTTTCAAGTCAAGGCTTTGTGCAAAGTTTTCATATATTTGCATATTTGCTGATTTTTGCATGATGCTTTGACTTTAAAATTTTTGTTAGCTCCAATTCTGGTGAACAATAGTTTTAAACTCCAGGCTTCCTGTGAAAATGCAACAAATATATGAAAACTTAGCACAAAGCCTCAACTTGAAACCATTGTTCGCGGGAATTGAAGGGTATCTCTGAAATGGACTATTTTGTAATGCAGTGACCAGTCTTCCTCTGCACCCACTTTTAAAAAATTAATGCTTGCTAATTTAACATTTGTGTTTTCTTTCATAACTTTGAATTTTCTTAGCTGTGCAGGCAATGTTATTAAATGTTTTGTAAAAGTTGTAACTAGAAATTATTTTAACAACACTTTATGTGAATATTTCCCACTGGCCTGAAAAAAGAGGGTGTGTTTAGGTGGTCTTGACCCCATTTCTGAGTGCAGATAACATTTTCAGAGTGCTTAGATAAACTTGTACTATTTACATTTTGTTTCAACAGCAAAAAAAGAAACATTTGAAGAAAGAGTAGCCAATGGATGGTCACCAGCTAGGTCCAGATCAATGTCTTTAGACCTAGAAACTAAGCAGTACATTCAGCAGCTTGAGGAGGCAACAGATATCAATGACCAGGCAGATATCCTACACTTTCTTCATAAGACCAAGTATGGAATCTACCAAACCTTTATTCTTCAAGAATAATGGAATTAGTAATCAAGAAATAGAAAGCAAGACCATGTGATGTGTGCAGATTTAAAGCGTGTGGGGATTTATCAGAACACAAGCAAAGTGTTGAGTAGCAGTTACAATAGATTTTCTTGGGGGGAGGGGGAAAATACTTCTGAACATACATAAACTTCCTTGAATCATACTTTTGAGATACATTAAAATATTTGTTTAATGATATTTGACTGCCACTACCAGGAAGAAATTACATGTAGGGAAAGCATTTTGTGCTGAGGTAGTTAAGGATACCATCAGATGCAATCTAGAGAAGAGTTCCAGATGTAATAGTGTGGTTGGAATACATTGGATTAAGAACACTCTTTTTTTATATGACAGAGGTCCAAACTTTGATACTAATGTCTATGGTGCACCAGGAACTACAGTGGAAAAATTACTAGTAGAGCTTTATGAAAAGGTTTGTTTGGAAATAAAATGATAGTTTGGATTAAATTACAAGGGAAAATCATGTGGTCTGTACATGACAATGTGCCTGCTCAGAAAAATCTTTTATATTTAAATCTATCTTAACTGGTCAAATGATAAAATGCTTGTTGACTGAGTTAGGTCAGGCCAAACAGGACAACATTTGACTCTTTGGTCATTTTTAAAGACCTCATTGCACTCAGCTGTAGGTCATGATGGCAAGCCAATTATTTTCCTGTCTGGCCCTCGCACTCAGTCATTAAGAACATAGCAAGTGCATATTGCAATAAATGGGATTATGAATATGGATGGGGTACCTATTTAGCAATTCTAGGACCAGTGCAAGATTTCTGACATCCTCTAGCTAAACTATCTTGCTAAGTATTGTTGAATGTAACAATTGTTTAAAAGTTGTGGCATGTTCTTAGATATTTTAACTATTAATGAGTGGCATGAGAGGTGTGTGTGCTGCTAAAGCAGCATACATTTCTAACTGCTTTGGTACTTGTGAGTTGAGTTTGTTTGATCTCTCCCTTGTCAGAACAGTTTTTCTCCAGTTTCTCTGACTTTCCTCCCTCCATAAAAATCACCATGTGAGTTGAATGTAGTGTGTTGTAAATACTGAATGTAGTGGTAGTGAGTGTGGAGTAAAAGCAGGCCCCCACCAGCTTAACCTGTAAAAAATCAGCCTGGTATTACAAATAATAATAAATAAAAAGATAATATATACACAGATATTTTATTACTTTATTCGATTGATAGGCATGTGAAGTCAAGAAGTGGTCTCTAATTAGACACACTGCAGGATTATTACACAAGGAAGTTGAAGACTTAGCAGATGTATGTACATTGTATAAAGAGTTTGTAAGAAATTGACAGCAGTATCATTATATTGTACTGTTGTTTATTTATTCTCTATTGTTTTTATAGTGCTGTACAGATTTACTAGTAAATCAAAAACAAATAACTATAGGGATACCCCAAGATGGACAGGAAGAGGTCATCACAAGGTAAGAATTATTGAGCTATAAAGGGCTAAAGGCTGGTGCACAGGGGTCCCAAGATATAATCCTTTACCAAATACAGAATTTGAACATCATAACAAAATAGATATAGGTCACATTTTTCATGTTCATATTCATACATTTGAGTCAAAATTAACAGGTGAATCGCTGTAAAACTTAAAAGTTGCAGCAAAAATGTTTAGTTTCGGCGTGAATAATTTGGGTTGATCACACAACTGGAGACATTTTTGGTGCAGAGAGGAAATAGAACCTCTGGTAGCCAGGGTAGCTTTATACAAAAGGACCTATAACTGCTTCTTTGTTTATTGTATGTAATTTCATACAAGTTTATTTAAGCTTTGTACAAAAGGACCTATAACTGCTCCTTTGTTCATTGTATGTAATTTCATACAAGTTTATTTAAGCTTTGTACAAAAGGACCTATAACTGCTTCTTTGTTTATTGTATGTAATTTCATACAAGTTTATCATTGATATAATTATTTATCATGACCTGTTGCTTCCTTTATCGCATAAGCTGTTCCTCTACCTAATCTTTGTATTATTTACCTTACAGGCCCTTACCATCGACTGAACTTAAAAACCTCATTTACAAAGTGTTTGGTGAAGACATGAGTACAGGAGTATTAACCCAGGTATAAGAAATAAAAGTAACTTAATAAGGGTTTATTTAGATGAGCACACACCCCTCCAGCTATAAGAAGTCTTAAGCGTGTAAAGATAGAGAAGGTCGGTTATTAATACTTCTTGATAAAATTTCAAAGACCGATTTAAACGCGGTACAACTTTTCCCTACAACTGTCACACAGCTGACGCCATGACTTACGACTGTTTAAGGTTTTAAAACTTGTTTTAAAATGCTATAACTTTTTTTCTTATTGAACACAATAGTCGTAAGGAGGTTTTAGGATGTTGTGAACATGGTGTCAGCAGATTGCATGCGACAGTTGTAGGGAAAAGTTGTACCGTGTAAAGAAAATTCAATAACAATTTTCTGTTCCATTTAATATTTTAATATTTTTCCTTCCTTCGACCTATAGCGCTGCTCATTTGATGATTAAAACAAGTTGTGATTTATTCTTATTGATCAATGTATACTCGTTCTGCGCACCTGGTTTGTTTAGTTTTGAAGGAAATAACTTTTCTTCTCTTCTTTTCGCAGGAACTTTTAGTGTATCTTGGAATCTTTGTGAAATCAGACCCGAAATTGTTCAGCGAAATGTTAAGGCTGAGAGTGGGTCTTATTATTGAGGTGATGGTAGCTGAACTGGCAAGGTCTCTTGACTGTACAGGTAGCTAGAATACCAATACGCAAGTAAATTTTATATGAACGA
This sequence comes from Entacmaea quadricolor, assembly GCA_024752375.1. Taxonomy (NCBI): domain Eukaryota; kingdom Metazoa; phylum Cnidaria; class Anthozoa; order Actiniaria; family Actiniidae; genus Entacmaea; species Entacmaea quadricolor. The sequence goes on from JANTNT010188617.1 coordinate 11,413, forward strand.
TGGATGGGTTGTACACTAGGTGATTTGGAACATCGTGAACAAAAAACGATAAACTGACGTTTTGGACGTTAGGTCTTTCGTCGGAGTAAAAGAATATAATGAGAAAAGACAGGAATTTATATACAGTAAGAGAAGAATAAATAACCAATGAGAGAAAGAGTTAGGGAAAAAAATAAAAAGACGCTAATCGACTTTAAAAGGTGCTAATATAAACAAGAGGGACGCTAATCGAGAGACGGATTTGTCGTACGACCTCTATATATGGATGCACGTATACACGGCTTTGATGTACACTTAGAAGGTTCTCATGTACAGATGATGCAGAGAAGAACTTAGAAAATTTTCAGACCCAAAATCATCTTCAATTAGAAATGAAAAAACTTCTGAGGAAGAGCATGGAGATTCGATCTCAATGCTATGCACTGCCTAACCCTATTATTTACCCTGAACCTAACCATTGAACCATAAAATCATTTCGCTTGAGTGAACCTGAAGTTTTGGGGCATTTATAGACCGACATGCATATTAATAACCACGTGTATGTACGTATGAATGCATACATAATTAATGAACCTTCTATGTGTACATGAGAGCTTTCTATATATACATCAGATCCCTGTATACGTACATTCATATTTGGAAGTCGTACGATAGACTCTATTCCTAATCGAGGCTTATTTCTCTCATTGGTTATTTATCCTTCTCTTCTCTTCTCTGTACTTGATTGTTCACTAGTTTTCTTTCACATTTCCAAGAGTGATAACGTGCAGTAATGAGTTACTCCAAATTCAAGTATTTTGATTGGTAGTCTGCTTAACGGCCTCGTTTTGAAGAGTTCAGAAGAGGGAAGAAGGGGCTCTTTTATGTCCACACTCCTTCGTCCTCTTGTCTGCAACATCTCATCTCATGCCCACAAATCAAACCAGAGTCATTTCACAGGCTACGTGATTTGATGAGGTATGTTTTCAAAATTTGTGATTGGTTCAGAGGCCGGGAAGCCATTTGAGTGCCTTAAGTTTCCTTACCCACTCACGGATACTCACTGTATTTTATTTGAAGGGATCCTTATATTAACCTCTTAACCACTTCTAACGCCTCCATCAAGCACTATACAAACATAAAGTTGTTTGTTTACTTTAGGTGAAGATGCTGCCGAGTATTTTATGAACCTCAGTCCTTTTGAGATGAAGACATTACTTTACCATATCCTAAGTGGAAAAGAGTTTGGTGTCACTGATGGTAAGCGAAGTGCCTGTTCTAAATTATGCAACCAGTGCCTATGGATCGATGCTCGCTCTATGAACAGATAAAACTAGTTTTGGCATGTTGTTGCTCCATTTCAGACATATTGGATCTGAAATCGGCCAACGTTACCGACGCCCAAACTGGATTGGTTTTTAAATGCCTTCAATCCATCCCTAAGAGAATCAAAAGATTAAGACATGGCGGCCATCTTGGTGGTCCTAACAAAACAAAATTAGCTAATGAGAAATCGTTTGTTCAGTACCACCAGAGGGCTCGAGGAGTTGCCTGGCGACCCGTTGTTCCCCCACCCCTCCCCGTGATTTTCGCTTGATGTCCTGCGTACGAACTCCCGCTTACAGGGGCTTACACATTATAAAAATATTATCACAGTGCCTCTGATGATTTTGTCCTGCAGTAATCACAGAATCGGATTGAAAGGCGATCAGTGTATGTCATGCTGTCGGAACGTTCTCGGATTAAGCACGAATAAAATACGTACGTTGCGCGCGCACAGGTGATTCTCCTCTGAGCCCTGTGATACCGCCGCTGACATTATTTGCAAGTCAAGAATTAGCCTAGAAACCTATGGGCATTATGGGACTCGACAAGCGAAATGGACATTATGACATATTTTGTAGATTTACTGGTAGGAGTTATTAACGGTTTTTCCACAGTTGGATTAAGTCGTTTATTTTCTAGCAATTTTTTCAAATATTTGAAATACAATATTAACTTTATTTCAGGTTCTGTGCGCAATATGTCAGAAAAACAGTTATCACTCATTAACATTGATCTTCCAAAGAGAGTCGGTATAAAGAAACTTTCTCACACCATTAAGGTAAGGAGAGCAGGGGTCCGAGAGACAAAGAGGAAAAGGAAAAGACCGTAATGATGTCTAAGCCTTTGTCGGACCAGATGATCTAAATCTCTTATCGCGGAAGTAATATAGATTTTAAAATTATTTGATACAATTTTTGATCAAAAAGGTCTAATTTCCAAATATCCCCTTTCATTCAATACTTCATTTTAAGGTTGAATATCGTTCTTGTAAAAAATAGAGTAGTTATATTACTGTACTGAGTTTTTTGTTTGATCAGTTTTGTTGACAATCTGACATTTTCCCACAGAGAATGACTGCCGAGTCAGATCCATGTCGGGTAGGTCAAGGTGTATACCTGATCCCTACGTATATGGACGTACCCATCTCGGCACAATACTGCGTATCATTCATTTCAATTGTATACTTTTCAAGCAGAAAACTTCCAAACTTGCAGTTACAATAGAAAATAGCATTATCATCTAGTGGACTACCTCCCTTCGCTTTCCTTAATCCTTGACATCGTCTTTAATACTGATAATTGCAATCAGTAAAATTATTATTGAATAGGAAATCAAATTAGGTGTATTTATTCCTCAGTCATTTCGTGTATTCATTGTTGATCTCTTTTTATACAGTTGTAACTACAACACTTAACAGTTATATTGAATTGTATAGATCATTTGTTTTCACTTCTAGCTGTTAATAACCTATGGTTTCTTCTTTTAAACACTATTTTATCACAATATCGATCAATGGGTGTAGTGAATTGTACAAATCATATAGGCCCTGGCAAAACGAGGGCACATTGCGGCGGCAATTTTTCCACGCGCAAAACTGTAGCGGACACAAATAATGTTTCGGAGAAATGTCAGAAACATTTGTTGTGTCAACACCGAGCGCAACCATCTTGCCGGGTTTTTTCTTTTTCTTTTCTTTTCTTTTCTTTTCTTTTCTTTTCTTTTTTTTGTGCCACTATGGGCACATTGAAGGACTCAACGTTGCCATCACAATGTGTCCTCGTTTTGCCAGGGCCTTAGCTTTTCGTATCTCCTGTGTACGTTCATTCCATCTTGTACGTCAGTTTCACTCTTGATTAACTTTGGATCTAGGCTTTGGATAACGGCTGGATTGTTGGTGGTGGTAGGGGAGGGGAGGGGAGGGGGTGGAGTGGAGTGGGGTTTGTTCAAATATGGTGTGGTTTTCATTTCCTTTGGAAAACCTTACCAATATACTTGTTGTACGGACTACTTTATCAGGTCATCACTCATTCAGGTTCTCCTCAGTGCGAGACTTTCTGGGTATAAACATTTGTTGCCTAACAATATAACAGCGGTATGATAAAATATGATTTATTTAAAGACTAGGCACGTTTCGACAAAAAATAGGTGCACCGGTTATCCGCACCTAGACTTTCCACAAGTCAACCTGGGTTAGTGTCTAGAGAAACCAGCATGGAGCAAAATGCGCACCCTAATTGCCCTTCATTTTTTTGTGTTTAGAGTTTGAGTGGTCGTCGCGGAATGACGCGACAGATAGCAAATCCTCATTTAAATCCCGAGCCGACAGTCGAGGACGAGTACGAACACACAGAACACCACGATAGCGAGACACATCATGAAGGTGACCGAGTAGGGAACTGGGTCAGACGAAGATGTCTTGACGGAGCACTCAATAGAGTCCCAGAAGACTTTTATCCTAACGTATGGAAAGTCCTAGAAAAGGTAAGTGAAATAGAAACAGGATTTTGCTCATTGTATGGGATGCAAAGGCAAGACTCATTTACTGTGATCGGAAGTAAAAATTAATAATTTGACGACCACCGTAACTACTTGTCATCTAGAACAGTGGTCGTATGAATGGGAAACGTACCTTACCGTGGCTCTTGATTGGCTTCTATATTCAAGTACTGTGATTGGATGGTGTCTGTTTTTCTCGCTGTCTAATTGGTTCAGAGCGGAAGAAGCCATTCAACAGTCACGGTATCGTTTCCCACCCATACAAAAATTGCTCCAATACATTTTTATTTTAATTTTTTTTAAATAGTGTCACTGGATTACCATCTACAGACATGCACTGCCTTCTGCCATGGTTCGCGAGGTAAGTGTAGAAATTTATGTCAATAAAACATCCGCCCAGTCTGTATCATAGCAAAATTTAAACGTTCGCTTTGTTAGATTTGACCCGGAAATACGCCACAACTTAAAAAAACTATGATGTTCCTGACATAAGAATGGGTATTTGGAGAGAGGTGGCAGAGGTTGCAAATACCTTGTGTGTAAGGTCATTTTATTAGGATAAAATCATAAATTACCTCGCGAGAGGCTTTGGCCTGCGAGGTTAATCTTTGTTGGCACCCAAACACAGCTCATCTTTTGGTGATGAGTTCAACATAATTTTATAATTTCTTTGTAGATGACTGCCAGAGAAATAAAGTTCGCTCTGTGTGTGGAGGGAGCCTTGAACCGCATACCTGAGCCTGAATATCGACAGTTGATTGTAGAAGCCCTGATGGTGCTAGCTTTGGTGGTAGAAAGCTACCCTGAACAACCGTTGTGGGACACGGTAGATGTGGACGACTTGGTACACGAGGGACACCAGATTTATCTTAAAGAACAGGTGAGCTAATCAGTTAGAAAACACTTCAGGAGAGTACGTCGTTGATAAAAGTTTATTTGATAACCAAATTTATCAAAAGTTGTTTGCCCCTTGGGTAGGTACTTCATATATGGTATATTACATTGTCCCAAGATATATTTTATATAAAATAT
>JANTNT010188728.1:0-17462 GCA_024752375.1 Entacmaea quadricolor
AGGTAGATGCTGACCAGATAGGTAACCATGGAGGTAGATGCTGACCAGATAGGTGACCATGGAGGTAGATGCTGACTAGATAGGTAACCATGCAGGTAGATGCTGACCAGATAGGTAACCATGAAGGTAGATGCTGACTAGATAGGTAACCATGGAGGTAGATGCTGACCAGATAGGTAACCATGCAGGTAGATACTGACCAGATAGGTAACGATGGAGGTAGATGCTGACCAGATAGGTAACCATGGAGGTAGATACTGACCAGATAGGTAACCATGGAGGTAGATGCTGACCAGATAGGTAACCATGCAGGTAGATGCTGACCAGATAGGTAACCATGAAGGTAGATGCTGACCAGATAGGTAACCACGCAGGTAGATGCTGACCAGATAGGTAACTATGGAGGTAGCTGCTGACCAGATAGGTAACCATGGAGGTAGATGCTGGCCAGATAGGAAACCATGGAGGTAGATGCTGACCAGATAGGTAACCATGAAAGTAGATGCTGACCAGATAGGTAACCATGCAGGTAGATGCTGACCAGATAGGTAACCATGCAGGTAGATGCTGACCAGATAGGTAACTATGGAGGTAGATGCTGACCAGATAGGTAACCACGCAGGTAGATGCTGACCAGATAGGTAACCATGGAGGTAGATGCTGACCAGATAGGTAACCATGGAGGTAGATGCTGACCAGATAGGTAACCATGGAGGTAGATGCTGACCAGATAGGTAACTATGGAGGTAGCTGCTGACCAGATAGGTAACCATGAAGATACATACTGACCATTTTCCAATATGTCTGTCTGTGATTGAAGCTATGAAGGACAAGGACAACAATTTTTTGTGGTCGCTACCATCCTGGAGTGTTGTTGTAGAAGCTGCTGGTACTAAAGTCTATTATAAACACGAGGACAATAAATACTTGGATGCTATCTACATTCCTGGTCCAACCACGTCCGTATTACACGTATACGTGAGTATGATTTATGTACCTTATAGTAATGTATTAAGATAAACAAAACTTAAAGTAACGATGATTATTTATCGACTTTGTTTTCCCATAGAATTTGAATCAAAGTTTTCCCAAAGGATTCAAAAACTATGCGAGATTTCTAACATTCTCAATTTTGGCGAAAATAAGCGGTGGTCGTTCATTCCCTTGTTATTTTACACCGATTCCCGACTTTTCTTGAACTCAAATTTATAAGATTCTTTAGTAGTTTTTAAATCATACTTTTTTTGAATCAAATTTAATGCTGATTTCAAATATGAAAAGAAAAAAGGAGTGACCCGAGGTGGGTTTTGAGATATCGAGGATTAATTCATACGTACTTGCAAAATTTTGACTGAAAACGGACAAATTTCCACCGAAATGCGGTCTGCAAAAATTCATAACGCGAAAATTAATGGAGCTTTCAGCAAAAATTTTCAGATAACTTAAATTATACATCGTATTACATAACTAAATCCAATTTAACGAAGATTTATGTAAAAAAAAAATTTTTTTTAAGCTTTTTTCCTTAATGGCGACATTTTTTTGGCTGAAACGAGCTCTGTTTTTCTGTTAGAAAAACCCATGAACAGTTTTCTAATTTTGAATAAAGTTCTTTTTTACATGCCCTTTCCGAAAATCGAAAAAGTTATTGGATCCCATGCAACATTTGAGGGTTTTGTCCCCTTGAAATTCAAAACGCCAGTGTTTCCTTATAAAAATTTAAACGTCGTCATGAAATTTCAGCAGTATTCATGCAAACGCGACCCGTCGGGCTCGTACGAACGTTCAATAGTAGGCAATCACCTCAATGCAAACAAACTGTACCACAGATTAGTGTTAAACATTTAAATATGTGATGTTTAACTTTGTTGTAATTGATTTACATTGGCAAAAATCACCATGTTCGTTTTCGAATACTTGTTAAGACTGCATTTAGAGTAACATTAATTTTATCCATGCAACGTAAAAAAAAGGGGGGGAAGTGAGCTATCATTATATTATGTGCAGTCCAAGACTACGGAATTACCTTAAGTAACTTTCCAGTATACACTACTTTCAACAATGGCGGCACATCACGGTCGCCGATTGGGGAGTGGTAACGAATTACATGGAAACGAGATGACAAAGGCTTCTGAGGAATTTCGTCCTCCTAAAGATCCAGCTATATTATTTTCTGTCAGTATTAAAATAGAGTTAAACGACTTGAACGATATGTTTACAATGAATGAAGAATAAGGCCTTTGTGACCTCGTTTCCATGTAATTAGTCACCAGTCCCCGATTGGCGACCGTGATGTGCCGTGTTTACGATATCAAACATGGCGGAAAATAGTCACGTGTAATGTCACTATTCTGATGAGAAAATATAAATTTGAGTAAGCGAAAATCAAAACATGCTTGCGTATCTCAACAGCGAGTACACGTAGGTGGAAACAAGCCAATCATGTACAGATATTTAACAAACAGCTTATCAACTGTGGTGGTTAGTAGTGACGTGAAATGGGTGACTTTAGCTTGGAGTGGGTGTTCTCGTACGTGTGCCAGGGGTAAATATCACTTCTTACAGCAGTTTTAGTATGAGTTGGAAAAGTACTGACACCGTAACTCTTAAATGTCTTCCGCTCTGAACCAATCAGAAAGCCAGAAACAGACACCATCCAATCACAATGCTTGAATACGGAAGCCATTTAAGAGTCACGGTAATGTACATTATGTAAATAGTTGAGCCAAAAGAAAAAAAAATTTTTTTAAATCATGTAGAAAAGTGTTTAAAGTTGGCAGATTGCGTGTGGTTCGAGTTAAGCTCAATAAATTAGGAAAATAAAAATAAAAATAAAATAGACATTTTTAAGTGATCTCAGATCTCTGTCGGTCAAGCTAATGAAAGAAGGATGTGGTAGAATTCTTAACAATGTTTTGTGAAACTATTCAATTTTGCGTATGAGTAGAGATTATTAGCTTATTTGCAATTGATCAGCGATACTCCCAGTCGCACTCTTCTTTCTCAGCTGGGGGCTTGACCGATAGGGGTCTGGTTAATATCCAGTCACTAATTTCTATTTTGAAAGTCCATCCTAACTTACTTCTGTGATATTACTTTTGTCTTACGAACGTAGGAAAACAAACGCGTACTGTGACATGCAAAAGAAAGGACGATAAATCGATTGTAAAGGCTAGTATGTGCAGTGGCTCAAGACCAGCCTCCGAACAACCTTGTAACACACAGCCATGTGCTGCTGAGTGAGTATAGTCTCCTATTTCCCTAACCACCAGGTCCTAATCTCTTTTGTCTCTTTGTCTCTTTGTCTCCAAGTCCCCTGGTCCCCTGGCTTCCTGGTCCCCTATTTCCCTACCCCTTTGGTCCTAGTTTCTTTTGTCTCTTTGTCCCCAAGTCCCCTGGTCCCCTATTTCTCTATTTCCCTACCCCTTTGGTCCTTGTCCCTTTTAACCCTTTGTCTCCTTGTTTTCCTGGTCCCCTATTTCCCTAGTCGCCTGGTCCTAGTCCCTTTTGTCCCTTTTGTCCCTTTTGTCCCTTTTGTCCCTTTTGTTCCCTGGTCCCTGTTCTACTTGTCTCCGAGTCTTCGAGTCCCAAAGTTCCCGAGTTCCATAGTCCTCTTAATCCCCCTAGTCCCACTAGTCCCCTACGCGCCTCGTTGTCTATTAGCTCCTGTACGACTCGATTTCGTGGAATAACTGTTGAATTGACTGGTAATAATGATGGATCCATTCTTTTCAAGATGGTTCACTTCACCGTGGGGATCGTGTACAAGTTCCTGTGGAGTCGGGGTTCAGTACCGCAAGATCTACTGTAGAAACCTTGTTGCAGAAGGACACTACGAAGTCGTTGCTGATTCATCGTGTACCAAAAGCAAACCAACTGGCCTCACAAAGCGTGAATGCAACAAAATCCGCTGTCCACCAATGTGGCTCACTGGAGCTTGGTCAGGGGTACGCTGCATTTATTTATCATAAGGATTAATATTAATACGTATATAGTGAAAGATATTATGCATGGCTGAGTGGGAGGGCCGGACGGCAGAATATCTGGCTAAAGGTCATGGAGTACGGAATTAGCACAGCGAGGTCCATTCAAACAGACCAGGAGCCAAATATTATCAGGTCCGGCCTGACCCTAATCGGTCAATAACCAGAGTTTAGAAAGATTTAGTCTATTTTTTTTTTTTGCGCGATGTTTTGAGTGGGTCCATACGGAATTTTCGAATCGAGCAGACACGTACGGACCTCAACACGTGATTTTTGCCGATGGTTACCATGGAAACCCGGGCGCCGGTCCGTACGGATCATGTGATAAAATTCAAGCTTTCGCCTTTTTTAAGTTTAACCAAAATTTATATCTTTTTTAGTGTTCGGTTTCTTGCGGAGGAGGAGTAAGGACGAGATCTATTTCTTGTAAATATAAAGCAGAAGGTGGCTTAATTAAGCCTCTGCTTGAATTCTACTGTGGCGGCTTAGCTAAGCCTGTTCTACAAGAAGCTTGTAACGACGACCCATGTAGTGGTGGGTAGATAAAGTTGCATTTTACATTGCACGGTCTGATTTGCTAACAACCCGGCATGTTGATATGAGGCTATGTAAACACTGGCAGAGTTTCTGCCTTCGTCTATTTTATAAAACAAATAGAAAACGTTCTTCCTTACATAGCCTGATTTAAACGCATGGAAAAGTTTGGGAGACGTCTCAAGCACTTTGTAAAACATAACAGCTCTAGACTTCTCCTCAACTCCACTCATGTTTATATCAGGCTAAACATGGGGAACATTTTTCATTGTTAAATACTTGACAGATTCGCATGACTCAAAATATTAGGGCAAGGAAGTGCTATTCGGTGGTATTTTTGTCCTGGCATTCTTTAATATTGGATAACCATTAATCTCGATCGGTGTTACCTTGTCAACGATAAACAAAGATTGTTGAAATCATGCAGTTTTTCTAAAATATCTTGATCCCCAAGAAAAAATTTTAATAGATCTTTTCAAGAACAAAAAACTTTTTATTAAGTTGATGCAATCAATTTAATTTTTCAAAATTAGGAGGTATCTTGATTTGAGAAATTTCTTCGGGAATTAAGAAATGAAACACGCCTTCCGTGTTTTGACACGCTTATGAAACACGTACGGAGGTATCTTTGGGAGAATTCGAGAGCAGATCAGTCCAAACACGAGACCGCAGGTCGAGTGTTTAGACCTGCTCGAGAAGGCGTGTTTTATTTCTTTTATGAAATAATCACTTTTCTCTTGTATAAAAAGAAACTACAAAACATATTGAATACCAAAGCATGAAAAGGCGGGAAAATGCAAAAATTTTGACGCGCGTGCGCCGGGAAAAGCCATGTCTTGACAGGCAAATGAAACACGGCTAATCGGCCAATCACAGCGCGCGTACTATTAAAATTATTTTATAAGGTTCATTCATAATATGCAGGAGCGGCGGAAGCAGAAAATCTTTGGGGGGGGGCACTGCAATATAATATTTACGTTGTTGTAATGACCGCTGTTTAGTTTGATTGCAGACACATGCCAAGTAAAACGATGACGTAGAAAGCCAATATTTTGTGGGGGGAACAGGCCCCCCTGAAATTAGTGGGGGAGGGGCGGTGCCCCCTCGGCACCCCTGGTTCCGCCGCCCCTGATATGACGAGGGGGGCATGAAGATTTAAAGGGGGTCCTTAATTTTAAAAAGATATAGAGGGGGCGTTTTATTTTGGGGAACGCTGATTAATTTTTTTACTACCATGCTGGTCAATTTGTACACTACACATTGGAGAGCAGCAAAATTTGTCAAGTTCATTGGGGAGAATCTGAAAATCTCATATTTATATTACATTTCCAATAGCTTCAGGATCCACACCACATAAATTTAAGCCAATTGGATGCTACAATGACAAAGGTATTAAAGGTGCAAGACCCTTTCCTACTATAACCAACCTGAGAGACCAGATAGACTGGTATAACTTACAAAAGACCATAAATGACTGTGCAAAGTTAGCAAATGTCGACGACAAAGTCTTCGGAATCGAGTACTATGGCGAATGCTGGTACGGCAGTGGATCCATTAACACCTATTTTAAAGATGGAGTTGCTGATCCTAGTAGATGTGTTGCTGGAGTAGGAAGGGAAAGTGCTCTTCAAGTGTACAAGTTCGACTAGCTGTTATCATATATGGTAAGATATATATATATATATATTTTTTTTTTTCCTCAGGGGCTTTCTGGAAGACGAGAGGGAGGGAGGAAGGAAGAAAGGAAGAAAGAAAGAAAAAAAGGAAGGAAGGAAGGAAGAAAGAAAGAAAGAAAGAAATTAAAGAAAGAGAGAAAGAAAGAAAGAAAGAAAGAAAGAAAGAAAGAAAGAAAGAAAGAAAGAAAGAAAGAAAGAAAGAAAGAAGGAAGGAAGGAAGGAAGGAAAGAAAGAAAGAAAGAAAGAAAGAAAGAAAGAAAGAAAGAAAGAAAGAAAGAAAGAAAGAAAACAAAACAGTGCTCTCATTCTTGGTTACGCTATAATCCCCCTATAAAACCTTCTCATCTACATGAACGCCCGATACAAGGGCTTTTATTTACCGTATTAATTCTTAATTTTCCAGGTATTTTTCAAGCAAACCAGATTGGATTCCTTATAGCTAGTCCCGTTGTCCCACACATATGGCTGGTACAATAGGGTTTTATTGTTTAATGTATTAATATATTTAATTGATTATAATTGGTATATGACTACTGCAGTGTAACATGATATACCAATCGCTAATAAACTTCAACAAGGTTGAAAACTGTTATATTATCTGGTTTTAATTGGGTTGGTCAGGGCTAATGTCGCAATGTAGGGTATGTATGGGGTCACGTGTAGCATGCATACAGCTAATCCCCGGGGGGAGAGGGGTAGGGGAGAGGGAGGTAAGAAACGGTTTTTACATAGGCTTGTGCAATAGTCCATTTTCGAGATACGCTCCAATTCCTGCGAACAATAGTTTCAAGTCGAGGCTTCGTGCAAAAAATAAAGCAAATATATAAAAGCTTTGCACGAAGCCTCGACTTGAAAATATTGTTCGTGGGAATTGCAGCGTATTTCGTAAATGGCATATTTCATCGCGATCAAGTGCAACTTTGGACAACCTTAAGATAACATTTGGAATTTATTTTAAGAAAGCATTCAAAATTAAAGCAACTTGAGTAGTACTAAAATACAAAACAAACTCCCTGGTTTAGCGGAATATTAAACCCAAAGGAGCTGAGGTACGATCAACTGGGACGGCGGAGTGTGGCGGCTGCGAGAATGTTAGCTCTCCCTAAAAAAGTTTAAGTCAATCAAAACTATTTTTTCGGCTATCCCTAAAATCAGGGGCGGTTCAGACGGGGGTCTGGGGGGTGACTATAGCTATCCACTTTTAGCCAAAAAATTCACAAACGCCTAAATTTCCAAAACATAGCACACATTAGCTATCCTTCTTTCTTAGCCTTCCCCCCCCCCCCCAGCTTCTGAAGAGGCTGCGTGGCACCTAACAATACGTCCAAGCAAAGTCTCTTTTATTCACCTATCAATGCCTTGTCCCATACGGGGAGAGTGCGGGCATACGTAGGGGCTATTGACATTTTTCATATTTTTTTTGTCAATAGCCCCCACTCCTCTGTAACGTAAATGTTTGTTTAATTAAGAAAAACAACACAACCGTGATGCATGTTTAAAGTTTACACATCATTTTATATATAAATATGTAGAGTGTGTTTTATGTATATAAATTCAGCGGATGGCACACTTCTACGTCAAGAATTTTACCTTCTTTAATACGCCAGATTCCGGTCGATTTTCACAATGCCACGTTTCCGCCATTTTGAAAGCAAAGCGTGAGCCCATTCTACCCTGGTCAAAATGTCAATAAGCCCGACTGTGGTGGAAGCCCTGCGTCAAAAAGGGCCGAGTTGCCCCAGAAACGGGCAACAATTTTTGTCAATAGCCCGTATGTTGCCCGCATTCCCCCCGTTGGGGCAAGACATTGATAAGTGCATTACTAAATAAAACCTTTCCTGAAGTACGCATGCATCTAACGGTTTTGAAATGATAGATAAGTAAATGCGTTTGTTGTATATATATAGAGAAAAAAATGAGTAAATAGAAAAATAACTTTAAAGCCAAGGGCTTAAAGTTATTTTTTTAAATATTCATTCGTTTTGTAAAAGGAACGATAGATGGGTTGTAGGTAATTTGAAACACCGTGAATGAAAACGAGTTTACTTAACTGACGTTAGTCCTTCGTCCTTCTGGGTATGCCCTTCGTCTTTTACTCCGACGAAGGACTAACGTCCGAAACGTCAGTTAAGTAAACTCGTTTTCATTCACGGTGTTTCAAATTACCTACAACCCATCCATCGTTTCTATGTATTATACACCGACGCAGTAGATCTGCGCCAAGAGACAAGACTTTGGCATAGTTTTAACCGTCCGACAATACCGTGCTATCTTGACAGCGGTGTCACTAGTGCGAATACGCGAGAAGCCATTTACAATTAGCATAATTCAATTCGTTGTAAACCTTCGTCCGTTCGAGGTCATATCTCGTGTTCCTCGTTACTGCCTAAAGCAGAGACAGCAAAAATACTTCATGAAGCAGCAGCTACTCCTCAGTAGCATGGATGTATTACTGCAGATTCCGTATCTTCTATTTTTTCTACGCTTTTTAAAGGTTTGTAAACAGAACGGTCTCAGTCAATTTCATGGCTTTTGTATTTCACTCGTGGCTTTTGTTTTGTATGAAATTATTGGCTTGTTAATCACAAACTATGCCGTACGAGTTCTCTCGAGAGCAGAAATAATAAACTTCCCGCTCTTCGGCTTGAAGGCCGAGATGTATTTAGCAATTGTAGTCACCTCATGGCTTGTTTATTATGCTCTATTTTGGTTGGTATACAGAATTATCGCTATATTTACGAACGGTATCGGCTAAATTCAAATTTCCCGCTCGTAGGTCTAAAGTTAAGATGTATTTTGCATTTTGAGGTGTCGGTATGTGCACACAAATATGTTTCGCGAATTTCTCGACAAAAAAGTTTAAATCTTCCGCTCTTCAGTGTGTAAAGCATGTCAACTATGAACGAAGATGATAACGTTTTTGTGTAGACATTAGTGTATTTCTTAGGCAGGAACACGCCAATGACTTGATTTTTTAAATGTGATATTTCGGCATTTTGCAACTGATATGGCATTGCTTAAAAAGCCTTCGTTTGTCTTCCTTTTATAAAGTTAAAACGTCAATGGATGGTATTTGCCGAAACTATTAACGCAAAAACAAACTGTTAGGTATCAGATTGGCCTTGCTCAAACATATCCCTTTCAATTACAATTACAATTTTAAGTTGATTCAATTGTTTTATTTTTCAAACTATAAACTTTTTTAAAAAATAGCTGGAGGAATACACAGATGGCATTCAGTCATTTTGCGTAAATTTGAGTAAAACAAAATAATAAGCGAAAGAAAGAAGCCCACAAAATGAATAGAAGCCCACAAAATGAATAGAGTTGAAACTGTTTAAAAAAGCAAGACCCTTGAATGGAGACATGTAATTATCAGACATTTAGTTTTTTCGCTTGTTTTTGCTAAAATAAACATTGACTTTTTCTAGGTAAAGCCAACAAAAATTACCAAAGCAAACTTCAATTCGTTACAATACTCAAACATCTATCACATTTGAGCTTATTATTATTTGTCTATCGCTTTATATTTCCTCGTAGGAGTACACAATTGCTCATTCGCATGTCAATTGAAATATCATTTCTTCAGGTCCTAAAATACAGTGCTTCCAGTTGTAGCAAGCGCTTTCGATCCCGAAGGTCGAGTTGCTGGCATCTAAACCAACTATCAAAGATATTTTAAGGTGAGATTTGTACAATATAATCGAACTATAATAATTGATTAACATTGTAGCTTGAGCAACGAATTTTAATATTAACTATTCGATCTAAAATATACATGCTACATTTCTGCTCAAAAGAATTTAAAAAACATTTCCCCCCACGTTTTAAAATTTTTGCGCAAATGCTCCCAACAGTAAGCAAAATTGTTGGGTCCAGCGTTGTTAACAGTTTTTGTTTAGTGTTCACTTGTTTGCGTTCAAACGATCCCACAAACTCACAATAGCGTGTGGAAATGCTTTCAACCGTATTGGGCACAACTGGTTGTTTAGAGCGTTTGCTCGGCGGGACTTGAAAGAAAAACATTTTCCGTAGTTGGTCAAACGTTCTATTTCATTTGCACACGAAATAAAATTGTATTTAAAGGAAGGATTTAGCCCGTTAATTTAATTAGTTTTCTACCGTGGTTTATATCATAAAACAAAACACAAAAAAAGGATTAAACTTGATCAGTACCCATTTTTATCGGATTTTTTTTTCGTAATATTTATTATTGCTAATGTTTAACCTAAATAGCTGTGTGGAAAATACGCAAGTTTTCTTTAAATCTAGATGGATTTGAGGACTTCATGTCCGCATGATAAACGTGAAAATAAAAGAATTTTACGATGACTTAAAAGAATTTAACAATGATCTTCCTCTTGTATCATCGCTTTCTTTCTTTCTTTCTCTCTCTCTCTCTTTCTTTCTTATTTTTCTTTCTTTCTTCTTTCTTTTATCTTTTATCTTCTGTTTTTGTTTGGTTTCCCTTCTTTTTCTTCTATCTCTTTTAGCAATGATCAATTTAAAAAATAAGTTAAAAGCCTTTTTCAAGAACCCAGTTTCTTCGACTTTTAAACAGTATGTCGTCTTTAAAATATACGTTGGTTAAGTTGAAACTCATACAGAACTGAACAAACTGTTAAATTTTAGCCCTTCTACAGTAAAATTACGAAAAAAAAAAAAAAAAAAAAAAAAAAAAAAAAAATCAAAAAAAACCAAAGGTTTTCCTGTATTTATTAAAACTTTAAAACATTAAAAAAAAAGGTGAAAACGATATGTCATGACAGAGAACTTCCTCTACGGCGGCTCCTGAAACACCACTATGCGACATGATACCAGTCAACGTCAACAACTATTAGTTTAAAACAAACAGAAATGATAAAAGAATCGATTAAACCACGCAGATAATACGTCTATAAAATTTTAATTCCCAAATCTTTTTAACTAGTACTATTTTGTAATCATTTAAACTGCTTACTAATTTATTAAGTGATGTTTCGACTTTTATAATTAGGTCTTTTAAAATTTCAGATACTGATTTTTTTCCAGTGACTTTTTTGACACATAGGGTTGAGAATCCCATCTAACTATTAACGCTAGTTATACAGTTTAAGCTAGTAAATATGCTGCCATAAATTTAATTTTGTTTGACTGAGTGACAGTTTGATCAGTAAATACTCGTGCTCTCAATAATATACACAGCTGAAATACAAAAAACTAAGAGATGTAATCAAAAAAAAAAAAAAAAAAAAAAAAAAAAAATAGAGAGAGAGAGAGAGAGCGAGAGAGAGCGAGAGAGAGCGAGATTGGTGCATATTGGCCAGATTGCTACAGTTTAAGAAATTCCACTTCTTCTTAATGTACTGGAGAAAAAATAATTAACAATAAACAAAAAATAGAATCAAAATAAAAAGATTAAAAATGAGAAAAGAAAAGAAGGGAAAAAAAAGGGGAAATGAAATAAAATGAAAAACGTCTGTATCAGTACAAAAATAATTTTTAAGGTAATTCCGTAGTTTTGCACTGCGCACTTTACTGCGCATGCATCAGAAAACACAAAATTACGATTTTGTGAGCATTTTCACTCAAAGTACGAGTAAAATCTTTATAATACGCAATTTGGAACATTTTTTAAATCTTTGGAGCGATAAAAAGGGGTTTTCTAAGAACTCGCCCCAGTCCCCTCTCGGAAAAGTGCTGTTTTTAGCACCAGAATGGTGATATTTTACAAAATATCTCGTAAACGAGCTCGGTGACCCCTCTTTTTTTACGGCAAATCAAGGATAATGAATTCACCAACCATATAACTCAATTTAAATAAAAATTTATGTTCCGTTTTCGAGATATTATCAAAAACACACGATAGCAAACTGATTTCAAGGTGATATTTGGGTTCGACCTGATGTTTAAATGATCCTTATATTTTACAACAGTGAAGTTTTCAAGTCGGTATTTAACATCTTTTCTAAAGCTTATTGTATAAATGAAATGATATCGTCAATATTTTAATACTAGCATATATTTCATGGGAGTGATGATAGCCCAATGTTCGATTCTTTCGTTTCAAAGATCGGTCTCGCATAGCCTCAAAAATGGCTAAATTTACCGCCCTCTAGCGCGAAAACGAACTCGGTGACCCCCCTTTTTTATTTCATTTTTGGAATAATCATAGTTTATTTAGTAACTGTACAAAATTTTAATAAAAATCTATGTTCGGTTCTATTTCTAAGGAATTACCTTAATAAGAGGCAAGAATTCAATTCCTATAAACGCATTAGATACAATTGATTCACTTTTTACATTTGATATTTTGAGCGTCTTCACACATTTTTAGTTAGCATTTTTTATTGTTTTTATCTTTTGTTATTGTTACTATATATACTACAATTTTTTTACTCCAATTTTTGTATATACTATTTATATATTGAAGAAGGCCGAAACGTCTATTAAAGTTTGACCAGCAAGTAGTTCGTAAGATGCCATTATCTCTATTCTAATTTATGAAGTCCTTCATGGTATCTACGTCGTGTATCTTCTGATCCTACTCGCTAGTGGCTTGGTTGTTGGCGATCCGACTTTTTTAATACAGTTTACACACACACACACACACACACACACACACAGCGGTATGCAAAATCTTTGACCCTTATGCAAATAAAACAAGTATATCAAAAACATAGTAGAAATTATGGGATGGCTAAGCTGATATTTTTTTCTTGTAGTCTACCATCGGGGCTACCTGAAAAAAATATCAGCCAAGCCATTCCATAATTTTTACTATATTTTTGATATACTTGTAGTTTTTGCAAATAGGTCAAAGTTTTTGTATATTGCTGTGTGTGTATATATTATATATATTTATATATATATCTTATATTATATATATTTATATATATATCTTGCATGACAGTTTGTACAATCACGAGTTACAATTTTATATTTTAAGTTGATTAGTTAAAAGCTGATTACACTTCTTTTCTGGTATATTCGAAAGAAATTTTCGCGGATGTGGTTGGTTTTGTATTTTCCTTATTAGTTGTTCACAAATTGAAGGGATACACAGGTAGCCCGAGCTATCGTTATGTAATATTATAAGAGAATGTACGGTCATTTTTATAAAGTCCAATAATAAATTAACAAAACCCCAAAATATGTGAAGAAATTGTTCCTGACTATTTGAAAGCTATTCATCTATCGCCCTGTGTGGTTAGATTTGAGTTTAAGCCCAAAAAAAAATTTCGCTCCCCTTAATAACAGAAAATTTGTGAGTGCATTCCAACAAGCAGCACAATCTCATTTTTCCAATCCCAATTTTCAATTTTTCAAATTTTTACTTTTTTTCATTTACTTGAACGTCAAGTTAATCTTCATTTGACTGTATCAAAGCTTCGTTAATATTCCTTTTCATTTGCATCATTTTGAACTCAAAATAAACGCATTCTAAAGTATGCCGGAGCTTATTTTCTCGCCTTTGATAAACTACGATAACCCTGTCATTTTATCAGTCCTCAGGACATGGAAATACCAACTTTTGACCTTCAAGATTTTTAATTGAACATTCTACCAGTCAAGTAGACCCGACTACAGTCCAGTTATCCTTAATCGAATCAGTATACATTCCGGGTTAATTACAACCAGCTTGTTTGTATTACCAATTTAATGTTTCTAGTTTGAAGTTTTTGTACGAGAGGGAAACATACTATACTGTGACTTTTAAATGGTTTCCACTCTGAACCAATCAGCAAGCGAAAAAGCAGACACCATCCAATCATAATGCTTGTAGCCTAAGTCATGCATGAGTCACTGTACCGTACGTTTCCCGCTTATATGAAAACTACTGTAAGCTCCATGGCACTCTAAATATTTAAAATGTTAACTATCGTAATGCCCTGTATTTACCCTTAGTTATTTTAGTATATCAGGAAAGTACATGTACCTTCAGATCAATAATATCAAATATGTGAAATAGCGAGAATTGATGATTCTGAAATAACTTATTACTTCTTTCTGCGGGTCTTAATAAAAAAAAAAAAAAAAAAAAAAAAAAAATTTAGACCTAAACTGACAAAGAAGAAAATCTCAGAAGGCGATGGGAATCGAACCGCACACGATCTTGGAAATGATCATTGTCAACTGACTTTTTTTTTAAATATATATAATATATATAGATTAACGAACAGAGCTACTTTGACAGCAAAGAAATTAAAAGAAATTAGCACTATCCAAAGATTTACTGGATTGAAAGATAGAAGAATGAAATCATATGGAAAGGTGCTATACCCAAGCACTGATTGATTCAAATAACCGAAGGAAAAATAATTTAAAGCTGTATCAGTTATTTATCTGTGGTTTAAATGGTCGCCAAGGTGACCAGGATGAAGATTGGCGCAGGTACAGAATAAGCGAAATGATGGTTTTACTCACCAATGTTGTAGAATGCAATTTTTCTGTGCTTTGACTTGTGTGTAGTGATGTTTATGTTATCCACTGTATCGGAACAGATGCTGTAAAGTTAAAAATGTCTACGATCAAAGGTTAGCCGCTGATAAATGCGTGCATGCGTACTAGAGTAACACAAATCCAGACCGAATTAATCGTGCAGTATTTCACATAAACTGCTAGACGGATGATAATTAAAAACTAGCAATCTTTCGATTGACTAATAAAAATAAACTGTGGGATATTTAGCTAGAAATATTGTCAATGGAATTTTATCTTTTTTGATAGTCTCTATCTCTCCATGATTTCCTCCTCAAATCTACCGTGTGAAATTAAAAGATATTAAAGGTATTTAAGGTTAGAAGCGAATTGCGTCATTGACTACTCAATTATCATAAATATAGCGTGCTGTATATGCACTCTTGTGCGTTACCGTTATATGTAGATTCATCGTTTAAATCATATAAATTTGTTTTATTTAATTCTCACTTTCAGTTTATTCGTTCTTTGGTTCGTTCGTTTGTTCGTTTATTTATATTTATATTTGTCCTTGTCGTCCTTGTCCTTGTCGTCCTTGTCCTTGTCGTCCTTGTCCTTGTCGTCCTTGTCCTTGTCGTCCTTGTCCTCGTCGTCCTCGTCCTCGTCGTCCTTGTGCTTGTCCACGTCGTCTTGTCCTTGTCCTCGTCGTCTTTGTCCTTGTCGTCGTCGTCGTCCTTAATTTTTGTCTTTGTCCTTGTCTTGCATCTTTTTTCTCGCGGCAACCATGTATGAAATATCCCACTTGTCACTTGTATTTTCTTTGATACACACTCACCTAAAGGCTACTACTGAACATACAAGTGATCGACGTGTGGAATATTCCATGGCATGCCACTTGAAAGCACTGAATAACTTTTATATATTACATGTATTAGAACCTGTTATGGAATAATAAAAACAACGTAAAAAGAAAAACCGTAAAAATGTCATAGCTTTTTCATACAATCTATTCTCGATCCAGCACTTAATGTTGAATCTAAGAACAACAATTCCTATTTGACTGAAAAAGTCGTAGCTTTTTCATACAATCAATAAAAAAGTCGTAGCTTTTTCATACAATCTATTCTCGATCCAGCACTTAATTTGTTGAATCTAAGAACAGCAATTCCTATTTTAATTTGAAGAGTCAGCTTTTCCTGGTTACGGCCGTTTGATTTTATTGCTTTGTTATCCTTGTTGTATCAACCAAGCAGAAAATTACACTAGTTGGATTCGCGCCAGAGTCCTTTGTTTTTTGAAGGAGACTGCTAAAATGAACTCAGGCTGTAGGAACGGCTGAAAAACTTTAAAATCTCAAATTAAGTTTACTAACGCATGCGCAGTAGTATTTTGGTTCCTTTAAGCCAGGAATATTATTGATTATGATTTTCCTCATAAGTTGATAAAACAAAAAGTTTATTATTTTAGAGTAATGAGGGTCTTTTTAAATTCAGTAAATCTAAAATTAACCATTTTGGAATCTTATTAGAAAATTATAAAATTTCAGTCCAAACAACAACTATGTAATTAAACCGGATGTTCAATTCTTTTATTGGTACTTTGAAGAAATATATGGAAACCAATAAAGCAGCGTTTAACAAATATTAGTCTAAATTAAGCGGTTTTTAATTTTTGAAAAAAAAAAAAAAAAAAAGAAAAAGAAACTTTATTACCGGATCTTATACTTTAAACATTTGTAATAAATTCTAGGGATTAATTATACTGTTTTTTTTCCCAATGAATAATGAATTATCTAGGTTTTTTTTCAATCCCACGCTTCTTCAATGTTTGAACCATCCTGCTGAGACCTTTCCTGTATTCACTTTATTGCTGTTTTCAATATCACGTGTACTCTAAAAATTTTAGCTGTCCGTTGCAATTTGGGTTTTTACTGCTATCTATTAATCACACAAAAACGGATCAATTTTATAAAACCCTGAAACAACCACAAGGCTGATAAAAGCCAGGGCACGGCTAAATCACAGATTGAATTGTAATTTAGCATATTGAATTTTGCGGAGGGATAAAAAAACCGGAGAAAAACCATCAAAGCAATAGAGAGAACAAAGAAACAACACTGAATGCGCTAGGCAATGGGCTAGCAGTGGATAACACACTAGCACTTAAGTCTGGTTTTCACTACGACACAAGCACAAGCGCCAGTACAAGCACAAGGATCAAAAAATTTTGATACTTGTGCTTGCGCTTATGCCTGCGTTGTGCTTGTGTCGTAAGGTGATGTTACATGCACGCGACGATTTTTCGCGATACACCGTTGCTCAAAAAGTTGATGCGTTTAACATACCACTTAAGATAGATTTTCGGATACGGCAACACGTTGCGAGTTTTTGATTCACCTTCAAAAACTTGCAACACAAAATTACGAATATTCAGCCAGTTGATGCGTGTAACAGCTTCGTCGTCGTTTTTTCGCGCAACACCTACCCAGAATGCAGTTTGTTTTGAGTCAGGCAAACGCGCATGGACTGGGGACGATGTTGTTCTTTTAAAATAAATCGCGAAAAATTGTTCTGTGTAACATGCTGAATTCGTAGAAATGTTGCGCTGAAAAACGGCTCGTGTAACATGTATTTGCAATAGACAACCCGTATCGCTAAAAAATCGTCGCTAATCGTCGTTGATAGTCGGTCGCGTACAAGAAATGTATGGCCGGAGTCACTATCCACGCGTCTTGACTGTCAAAATCGTATGTCAATAGTTATAAAATAGAACCAATCAAAAACCTACCACCTAATTAAAATCTACATGAGATACCAAATAGTTTGATGTAAAACATGCCCATATTCAAAAAGTTTAAGCGCGGTCAAAA